>JAEMWC010001059.1:90000-220000 GCA_016490735.1 Pachyseris speciosa | reverse complement strand
TCAAGTTGTACCAGTAGCTTGTTTTGCCACAGACTATAGTTTGGATACATGTAGTTTGGCCAGGGCTTTACACTACACTGTATGTCTTAAATTACTGTACTCCCACTAGAAAAGAATGAATAATGCTGTAAAATACATGTATATTTGTGTATTTGTCCATACCCTATGATCACCAGTTAGGTGAACTATCTAATATTTACCGATTTCAAATTGGAAAGTTTGTTACTTTTCAAGAAAGGCTTCCCTCCTGATGCATTCAGAGAACTGTGTTTGCTGAGAAGAAGTATTCATCGTTACAATACTACACTGTAGACATTGCAACTGTACTGTGTAGAACTAATATCAGACAGTTTGCAATAAGTTTCCAGACCTAAACTGTTCAATTCCTTTCATTCAGAAATTCAGAATGCTGACAGTATTTCTCTGTTGAAATCTGAATTAAGAACATTACTCCTCTATTGACTATTCCTATTTTGAAAGTGTTGTTTTATGTTTTGCTGCTGGTGTGTTTGTTTGTGTGCTTGCTTTGTAACATGATAGTAATGCATGAAACCCCAAACAGGAACTCGAAAAAAAATCAGAGTTCCAGATGGGATTGGAACCCACAACCCTCCGTGATCTAGACGGACGCTCTAACCACTGAGCTACTGGTGAGCAAGGGTGAAATGTGGGCTTTGACTGGAACTGCATCACGCGGTCACGCAGCCATCTTTGATATGCCTCAATATGCATCTTTGATACGCCTCAATGTGACTTCGCGATGCAGTTATGTGTGTGCCAGTCATTATTTGGCTGTGTGACCGCGTGATGCGGTTCCAGTCAAAGCTTACATTTCACCTTTGCACACCATAGAGTGGCCAGTAGCCCAGTGGTTATCCATCTACACTGACTGTAGATCGTGGAGGGTTGTGGGTTCGAATCCCATGTGGAACTCAGATTTTGTTTTCGAGTTTCTGTTTGGGGTTTCATGCATTACTACATGTATCATGTTGTATTTCTTATTTCACTCACTTTGGTAACCTAAATGAATTGATTAATTAAATAAGCTACACGTATGCCTAAAAATCATGATTTCCAAGTTGTAATTTTTAGGAGCCCGTAGCTTGTATAAGCCCCAATGGTTTCTTTATGGACATCCTCGCCATTATGTTTCTCATTCTTTTGTTATTTATTTATCTTTTGTATTTTAATACATATTTATCTTGTAACAATGTGTAAGAAATATGGAAAAAAAATAAATTGAAACTGTTCAAATTGCCTGCTCTAAAAAAAAAAAACATTCATCTCTCCTATAAATAAAAATATTTATTAATGTGACCTGCAGTACAAGCAATTTTTTCTTCTAGCCAATCTGGTATCATACATAATTATGTGCTAAATAGAATCCTTTGAAGTTTACCCCCTAATAGTAATTTCCTTTTCATACCTTATACATGCTACTGTAACAGAGTAAGGTACATGTACTTGTCATTGCCACCACATTAACTCTACTCAATTTTTTTTGCCTTTATGCAAACTGTAATAAGTTAAGCCTATACTAAGCATGAAATAGCCTCCACAGTGAAGTCTTATTGTCCATGCTTTTCCTTGAAGGCATAATGTATAATGTTACAATGAATGTAAGTTACGGAAGCTTTTTCACAGCCAATAACAGTCCCTAGTCCAGGCAAACCAAGTCTTTAAAATAATAAATCTTTGTGTACGGTTGACCCACCGAATCTTTCCTTATTGATGGTCTATCCAGTGTTGACCAACTGATGCACATACAGTACACTGTAATAGTCTCCTATGCAGCTGTTACTTACATGTTAGTCGTATTCTCCCTCCCCACCAACATCTGCTGAACGGAGCCGGACATTCCCTTCCCAGGAACTGACTAATCACATCATGGCTGTTAAATTTTGGTGGCTACATGTAAGTTCCTGTAGCCTCCTTTGCAGCCATTTTTGTCAGTTCCCTTCTCCCTCCAGATTGAATACTTAGACACAATGGGAATGGAATTTCCAGCTTAGTTCACCAGACATTAGTGGGGAGGGATTAAGGACAGACCCAAACAACAGCTGCAAAGGAGGCTAATGCACATAAGTGATGTTTTCAACATTAAGGAATACATGTACATGTATATCTATATGCGTAGATACATAATTATATTATGACTGTGTTGTATCATACAAATCAAATGCTAGCATTTTCTTTGTTCCTTCAATCAGTTTAGTTCATTTAAAGTCTTTTTTTTTCTTTTACAGAAAGAAAAAAAGCACATCAGAGTATCAAGGACACCAACTTCATTGCCAAAGGAATTTGTCTTGAGTGGTCATCTATTTATGGTCTGGGAAAAGCCATCAGTATAATTTTATCCTGATGAGTGGCAACTCTGTGATCATCTTTCAGTCAACTGCAGCCTGTTGACATCCTAAAACATTTTGTTTTCTTTAAACCAAGTTTTTTCATTTCCTTAAGGATGAAAAATTAAACATCATAACATTGCATGTACAGTACCGGTTAAAAGTAAGTTTACAGTCTCGACTCGATCCTCACGAGAATCAAGTATTGAGGATCGAGTCGTGAATCGAAGCTCGATTCACTCGAAACTCAACTCGATCCTCGTTCCTCGATTGTCGCAGGAAGCACTCTATTGTTATTCATCGAGTACGTGATTCGACTTTCCGAGTTCTTGAGGAAAGAACGTACCGGTAGTTGTTCTGTATGGACACTTATGTAGACACTACAACAATTTCCGTTCGAACAACGTAACAAATTCAAGCTAAAGGACAGTGCGGTGACAAATACTGTCAAAAGTCATTTAGGTTTTGAGGACGCAGTGTACTTCTCGAAATATAGCCTCCCACGCAGTCATTTTTAGGGGACTGGTATTTCACCTCCTCCCCACAAACGCCTGCTTACCCGAAGCCAACATTCCTTTCCCGCCGCTTGGCCAATCACATTTTACCTACTAAATTCTGGAAGGTTGACCTTGGCCTCGTGGGAATTATAGTTTAACATTGCAGAGACAGAGCTTGAACGAGCTCTGATTACTGTGTACTCTGCGTTCAGTATTCCTCTTTGAATGCCTATCAACTGACTTCAATTTAAGAATTTGTCAGATGAAATAGTGACATTTTCGTCAATTTGCCCACTAGTTACGATAGCCACTTACTTATTGCCGCTACTCCTGGTCCTGTTGTAGCTGTTGAGGTCACCTCTCGTGAATTTGATGAAGGGCCAAGTAAGTTATTTAAGAAGTATTGGCGTATCGTCGGTTAGTCTGAGTAATTTGGAGGAAGGAGACTGCCATCGGTAGACCACAGCGTGCAATGGATCGAGCAAGCGGCGAGGCAGCAAGCTACATAATTTTACCGTCCGCTTCGCTTGAACTGAATAAAAAAAGCAGATGAATTGGCATAGTCTATGTCACTGGTGTTTGATAACCTATGGCCGCTTCTCCAGGACTTTTTGGGGTCGTGGTGTGGGCGAATTTCATCTGATTTAATGCAGGACCATGAGAGATCCAGCTTTGTGATAATTTCACGCCGGTTTATTACTCTACGTTTGATGGACTGATAAATGCTTCAGATCTGTAACTCGGTCGCGTCTAAATTCTTATTCGCGTTTACAAGTTTTAAAGGTCTCTTACTCTCGTAAGACATCGTATTACTCAAAAACAAATCGGCTCCAGCGCTTTGATACGTTTACAAATTCGCGAGAGAAAGAAACATGCATTAGGTTCAATAATTTTACTTGTCAGCGCTTGCCAGTTGCTCGATCGTGATTTGCTAGGATGCCCACGAGCCAAACAATGGGAAAGGAATGTTGGCTTCGGGCAAGCAGGCGTTAGTGGGGAGGAGGTGAAATACGAGTCCCCTAAAAACGACTGCGTGGGAGGCTAGAGGAAATATCGCATACTGCATAAAAAAAAACAAGGTCAAAAGACATTTAGTTTCTTTTGAGGTCACAGCGTTGTGCTTTTCTACATAAAAATTCCGATGCTAAATTTTGAACCGTTTATATGGCCACTCGTTCATAAGCGCAACGAATCAAGATCGCTGCGGTTCATCGCGGACACTGTCATCAAAAGCGATCAAATTTTCAAGAAAGCCGGCTATTTATCAACGAAAATGCACAGTGTACAAGTAGGCGAATAGTGTAGTCGCTAGCCAGTAGCCGCTTGGCAAGCGTAAGGAATTCAAAAAATCGAACAAGTTTCGACAAACCTGCACTCATCGACCACAAGGGCGCAAACAAGACATGGTAGCTTATCGTATGTAGAACGCCAACTTTGAAAATCGCTGATCACCTTTGAAATAAATAAATTGATAAATGTTCGATGGAACACTAGTAAAACTCCGAGGAAACATCCGAAGTGAAATACATGTATAATTTAGATAGAAACATCGCCGAGATGATCTTCACTCTTCGGCCAAAAATAGCCCAAAGTAAACATTGAAAAAAAATAGACTTGACAGACACCGCGCGTGAGAACAGAAAATTTGCATACCATAACGAATTACACACATTTGTGTTTCAAGTTTGGAGGAGTTACATTGTAAAATTTATTCTTAAGAACGGTCGAAGAAAATCCTGTTTCAACGAAATAAAGTTACGAACGAGCACCATTAGTGAACACATGTATTGACACGTACGCATATCGAATTTCATCTTAAAATTATGCGTGTCTGTGACAAAAACATGCAACGCTCAGTCGGCCAAGTTTTATTCATCGAACATCTGTTACTTATTGGGAGATATTGTAGTGGTGTGGTCAGTCCTTGGCCATTCTGTTCTTTCTCAAGCGTTGATTTCTGCGAATCTGCCCATCTGTCAAAGAGGTTGAATTACATTTAGAAACATCGCTTACTGAATGACTACTCTTGCATCGTTTGCGTTCCTTCGAGTAGCTGAAGTTGCTTTTCAAGATGTCATCCCCAATTTGCTCAACTTACTTTTAACTGGTACTGTACATGTATATCATAAAGAAAACATTAGCTTGTTGAAACCTTCAGTTGAATAGCACTTGGTTAATTGTGTCTGAGAGGGCTCTGGTGACTTCTATTTTATGTACAGTGTGCCTCTGAGTGACACCTCATAGAGTTCAGTTTAACATAAAGAAAGGTTGCTCTTTCTATCTGGTTATTCCCTCTTAACACACCTCATACAGTTCAGTGTAACATTCATGTAATCTCTCTTTCTCTCTCTCTAGTTTAACCCCTCTGAACTGGCGGGTGGCACGCCTCATACAGTTCAGTGTAACATACATGTAATCTCTGTTTCCCTCTAGTTTAACCCCTCTGAACTGGCGGGTGGCACGCCTCAAACATTTCAATGTAACATTCATGTAATCTCTCTTTCTCTCTATCTAGTTTAATTCCTCTGAACTGGCGGGTGGCACACCTCATACAGTTCAGTGTAACATGAAATTTCTCATTCTGTCTATCTAGTTTAACCCCTCTGAACTGGCGGGTGGCACGCCTCATACAGTTCAGTAACATACATGTAATTTTTCGTTCTCTCTATCTAGTTTAATCCCTCTGAACTTGCGGGTGGCACGCCTCATACAGTTCAGTGTAACGTACATGTCATCTCTCTTTCTCTCTGTCTAGTTTAACCCCTCTGAACTGGCGGGTGGCACGCCTCATACAGTTCAGTGTAACATACATGTAATCTCTCTTTCCCTCTAGTTTAACCCCTCTGAACTGGCGGGTGGCACGCCTCAAACAGTTCAATGTAACATTCATGTAATCTCTCTTTCTCTCTATCTAGTTTAATTCCTCTGAACTGGCGGGTGGCACACCTCATACAGTTCAGTGTAACATGAAATTTCTCATTCTGTCTATCTAGTTTAACCCCTCTGAACTGGCGGGTGGCACGCCTCATACAGTTCAGTAACATGTAATTTTTCGTTCTCTCTATCTAGTTTAACCCCTCTGAACTGGCGGGTGGCACGCCTCATACAGTTCAGTGTAACGTACATGTCATCTCTTTCTCTCTGTCTAGTTTAACCCCTCTGAACTGGCGGGTGGCACGCCTCATACAGTTCAGTGTAACATACGTGTAATCTCTCTTTCTCTCTATCTAATTTAATTTCTCTGAACTGGCGGGTGGCACGCCTCATACAGTTCAGTGTAACATACATGTAATCTCTCTTTCCCTCTAGTTTAACCCCTCTGAACTGGCAGGTGGAACGCCTCAAGCAGTTCAATGTAACATTCATGTAATCTTTCTTTCTCTCTATCTAGTTTAATCCCTCTGAACTGGCGGGTGGCACACCTCATACAGTTCAGTGTAACATGAAATTTCTCATTCTCTCTATCTAGTTTAACCCCTCTGAACTGGCGGGTGGCACGCCTCATACGGTTCAGTGTAACATACATGTAATCTCTCTTTCTCTCTCTCTGTAGTTTAATTCCTCTCTACTAGCGGGTGGAACGCCTTATGTTGTCCAGTGTAGCATGCGTGTAATCTGTCTTTCTCTCTGTCTAGTTTAACCCCTCTGAACTGGCGGGTGGCACGCCTCGTACAGTTTAGTGTAACATAAAAGATTAGTAACTCCAATTGTGAGTTATACCAGCAGCCGTTTGGAATGAAAATATAATTTTCCAGTGTTTATAAGAAACGATAAAGCTAAGGGACGTAAATTATACAACTTCTGCGGCAATTGCAATAGAAAGGATACCTTTTCATGCCGTTCAATGTTCAGTGGCGATGAACTGGCAAGCTCGGCCCTGAAAAATTCACGGCCACTGACGTTTTTAGCGTTTTTCAGGTCGCTTTAGTACCAGCTCGTTTTTGCAAAGAAAACGTTAACATTTTGCAGTAAAATACATATCTTGAAGATATTGTGTGCACTTTATTTCTCGACAGACACTTTGTGGTCCGGCTTTTGTTCACTTTTTATAGACATTTTGTTGGGATTTTGTGTTCTGGCGTTTCAGCCTGGTTTGTTTCCCTCTGTCTTTTACAGAGAAAATATGAAGATTTTGCTGAGATTTCATATGGTACTCCTTGTATATTTTACAAACATTACACCCACTTTTTATTAACATTGTGTGCTTTTTATTTGTGTACATTTTATTAACATTTCATGCAGTTATTTTGGTTCGATTTTTAGGAAGATTTTATGGACATTTTATGTTCTTTATTTTACAGAGTTTTTTCCTAGAGTTTTTTTACAGAGAATACGTTGAGATTTTACAAGGATTTTTACAAAGTTTATGAAATCTCTGTAAATTTTGCTTACAATTTACACAGAAAACATTGAGATTTCACAGACATTTAATGGGGTCTGGACGCGTAAAATTCGGTCGAATCTACAGACATTTTACAGGGTTCATAAAATCTCTGTAAGTGTGCACGTTTACAGACATTGCAATTTACAAAGGAAATGTATACATTTTACAGAGATTTGACAAACTTTTTTGAAGTCTGTAAATGGTTCAAGTTTTCCAGTGAATTACGGGAGATTTTGTTGACCACGTTTGCCGAACTCACAACAATTTTGCTTCCAAAAGGTACTAATTACGGTGCCTTCATTCTCAAAACAAAAGCAAAAAAAGTCACACTATTTAATTCACTCAAGTCATCCTTCTCAGGAAACAGTGTTTTAAGTTATGAATACTAGAAAATACTAATTGATCTGTTTAACGTTTATAAACAATATCTTCCGCTCATCAGACTCATCTTAATGTTCGAGCATTCTTTCAGCGTACCGTAAATTTTCAGTAATTATGCCAAGCACTCGTCGTCATTCCTATGATCTAAACTTCAAGTTGAAGATCGTAGCAGAAGCGGAGGTTATGAACAACAATCGTGAAATTTCTCGCGAATACGGCATATTGGAATCGATGGTCCGTAAATGGAGAAAGCAACAGCATGTCTTGTTCTGCGGGGCGTTCAGCTACGAATTGAGGTGCCCAGGAGAATGCAGGTTTCTGTACACAAGAAGGCCTGCATGGACGAAGACGGTTTGTTCTTTTCCCTTTATCATTTTCGGAGTATTTAATAGCGGCCATGACGATTTTTCGTACGATTTGTAGTCGAATTTGTCTGATTCATGGGAGCGAGGTTAGGAATTTGTTCAATTGTTTCTGACGTCAATCATTTCAAGCACGTGCTTTTTAGCACGTTCGCTCTTTGCTGAAATCACCCCGGCTTTGTTTATGAACTTGTTCGCCGTAGCAGCACTCATCGGAGTTGTTTTTCTTTGCATTTGTAGTTTGTTAAATTTGCTTTGAAGCACCTTCAGTTTGGGACGACGAGGAAGAAGAAGCAGAAGACGCAGAAGAGTTGATTGACAACGAGTTCGAGACGGATAGCAAAGCCAAGGACCACGAGTAGCTGAGATTTCAAACAAGGGTTCTTTTTAGAGCCACCCCGGTTCTTTTCAGAACCAACAAATCAGATAAAGTCAATGATCAACGTTGTTTGTCTTTTGTTTATTCATTTATCGGCATTTACCTGTCTCCAAACGCAGAATTTCACCCCATTTACATATAAATAATCCAACTTCTACTTTTAAACTTTTTTCTCCTTAAAATATGTTTTTCGTGTGCCTATTACAAGTACATTACACCAATAAAAAAGGGGCGTCACCGTGCTCGTTTCTTTACAACACGACGACAAAGGGAAAATTTCAGCTGAAAAAGCTCAATGTCAAGGCAAATTCGCAATGTTTCTAGTGTACGCGCGCACGAGCGCGCGCTAAATGACGCCATAAATTATGCGCAGTAAGGATGCGCCATGCAATTGAGAGAAGTCATCTTAAAGTTGCTCGCGCGCTGTAAAGCGCGCGCGTTACATATAAGTGAAGCAATGAGAGCGATATTAAAATAAATCCCTTCGAGAATTCCTACTACAGAAAAAAATCATCACTATTAAGACCCAGCGGATAAATACATCGAAGACGGTATTCCCACTGGGCCTCCCTATCCCTAAGATATTCCTCACTTGAACACTTGTCTATTAACTGTATTCTAACATCGCTCAAACCATGATGGTCTGCCTGATTGAAATGCCTGTATATAACATCCTCTTTAAGTTTATTCTCAGAGGATAGTCCTCTGTGCGCATTAATCCTAGACTTGTGGTTATTAAATCTAGTCCTAAATTTGTTAATAGTTGATCCCACATATTGTATTTGACACATAGCACAAGACAATAGGTAGACTACGTGGTCTGAATTACAATCCAGCTTAAAATTAATCACAAAATCTCTCCCAGTAACTCTACTTTTGAAACAAATGCCCTCATCCAAGAAATCACAAACCCTGCATCGTCTATCCCCACATCTACCACAACTCTTAACAGTAACTGGTGTCTGAAGTTCGGAATGTACCAGAATGTCCTTAAGGCATTTAGGCCGCCGGAAAGCCACCATGAGCACCCGTTCTAAGGCCAGCTGGCAACGCCTAGAAGACTGCAAAACAGGGTGAAGCCTGTGTAATATTTTAGAAATACAAGGGAGTGCCGGATGAAATGTGACCACAAAAGGAATACGTTTGTATATACTAGTTAAAAAGAGACCGAAAAATGGACAACTTTTTGTTCAAAAAAGATAAAAATTTAAAATTTTATGCATAAAAAACGTTTCGGTCTCTCGACCTTCGTCAGTTATGAACAGAATGTTAAAAACCCACGACTTAAATACGATTTTACAAGAATGGTTACCAATTACATACAGGTTATGTAACTAAGACAATGATAGTGGTAACGAAAATGAAACGAATTACAATAGGTGTACAAAAAGTATGAAACGACTATGGTAGATTAACAGGATGCAAAATAACAAAAAAATAATAGAACTATTGATAAATGTTATGTAATCGTCACAGCGCAACAGGTTCCCGATCAAGGGCCTCTGAATCAACATACCTGTCAGTATCATAACAAAATCCTTAAAGAGGGCCCTTAAACAATAAGTAATAACTTCCCAACAAAGAGCCTTTGAATGACCTGCCTAGCATAAAAATAACAGAATCCCCAAAAGAGGGCCCCTGAGCGCTGAAGCAACTACAAGTGCTAAAGATTACAATTAATGAGTAGGTACGCCCTGACTTATTAAAATATATATATAAAAATAAATTCACTGTTAATGCGCACCTTAGGAAAATCGCAACCTATTGTCCAAACTCTGCTGAAATTAAAGACGGTGCGTCCTATTGCTAGTGCGCATTCGTTCTGCGCACCACGCAACCATCTTATCTTGCGCGATTACTCGCGCGATTTCCTCAGAAGATTGTTTGTTTTGATGGTTATCGTAGTTTTTGTAAGCTCTTGATTTAGCGGATAGTTTTACAGGATTGGCAACAGGCTGTCTACACCAAAAAACCCGTAAACGAAAGCGTTATTGTGGTGTATTTTATGAAATTACGCTGAATCACGTCGGGAAAAGCAATTGACGTGAAGTGGCAAATAATATAAGACTTAAGCTTAATCAAAACATATCGCTGTATAAACTGATTCAAAGGAATCGCTTAAAAAAGTCATGAGCTTCACATATCGGTTTAATACACAACAAATCCGTTTCGGTTTTATTCTTTTATTTTATTGCTGTTTCAACAATAATAAAAAGAAAGATATTTTCATCGAACATAAGATATAAGATAACACGATGTCTTACCTTCGTAACTGATGAAAAGCTTGAACTTAATTGGCCTGAATAACGGACTGCGAAAATCAGAAGCAAAGAATCACGAATACTGGCTCTCAAACTGCGTAGTTTTTATGCATTTCAAAACTCCTTCCAGAAAGATAATACAACCACAAGAAACAAATGCGAAAGTAATTGACAAAACTACAAAACGTGATCTTACGTACGTGTTTGTCTTCCACTTCGCCAGAGCCTAAAAGGGCAAGTTATACTGGAAAAAAACTTTGAAATTTACGAAAAATGCACATCTCAAAACGTCTTCGAATTTGCTCTTAGCATTCAAAGCCATCTTCATTGAAAAAATGTCCTCTAATTCCCGAAGAATCAAGAAAACTTTTTGTATGTGACGCCATACCGGGTATCCCAGCATGCCCAAGGAAAAGACATGCAAATATTTCGCTTACTAGGGAGGGGGTAGAGCAAACATTGTCACAAGCCCCCAAAACAGCTCCTTAAAAGTAGAAAATAACCAATTTAGCTCTAAAAAACGCACGGTGACCCCCACTTTTTACCTCACAAAACGAAAGTGGTAAGCCTACTCAACACATGGTGATTTTTTCGTAGTTCGCAAAATATATTTAGCCTGTGCTTTTGCTCAACTAAAAGGGAGTAGTCAGGGCCAAAAATGCCTCCAATGCAATGATTTTGTAATAAATACCACATAAAAAAGTAGTTTTTATATCACTAGTTGTTATGTGTTTCAAAGCTTGTGGTTTGTTGTTGCCTTGGTATATGTAAACAGGAATTCTAAGGAAATGTTCAGAGAAATATTTCTTCTTTTCTTTTTTGCGAAAAAATACTAAGTCTCTATTTTTTGCAGCTTTGGACTTAATTATCTCTGAAAAATGCACGGTTACCCCAAATTTTCTTTTCAATTTTCGTTAGCCCTTACCAACATCTACATTTTAGCATAGTAATAATCCGCGAAAAAATATCTTCGTATTAGGAGGCACCGTCCTTAAATATGCGGTTTTTTGAATGAAATTCTTGTCTTTTATTAAGTCCATAAGGTGAAAGGGAAAACAACTGCGCACTCCAGTATGCTTCTTTCGTAATTAATAACTGTTCAGTGTTTTCGGACGTGTTAGGTTGGATTTGATCGATACATTAAAATGTAAAGTCCGATAGCAAGTGTGGAGCTCGTTTGAAGTGTTAGGCGACCTCGCAAGTTGTTTGTTCTCATGGACGATTTGTGATTTGTAGATCTAACTTTAAATTCCCTGGTGGTCGAGCCAACATACTGGAGATTGCATTTCTTACAATGAACCAAATAAATCACATTTGAGGAATTACACGAAAGTTTCTGCCGAACAAAATAGGTTTTACCAGTTTGTGCACTAGAAAAAGTTTGAGAGTTGACAAAGAAGTTCTTACGAAGCAGAAAATGTGTGAAAATTGTCTCCTCGTACCTTACCACCAAAAGGCCACACTGTGTATGTGCTTTACAGAAAAAATGTGTTACCAGTGTGGTTGGTTCAGTGGGCTAGTGGTTAAGGCATCCGATCGGTAGTCTGGAGACCCAGGTTCGATTCTTGGCTGAGCCACATTTTCACTTAATTACTTAGTTGTGTTGATTTCTGTTCCCAAATTAACCTTGTCTGTTGGTATTTCTCAGAAATCCCTAATGAATCGCCATCCAAACGGGAATAGGCTGGTGATCCTAAGTAATTAAGGCAATCAGTTGCTAATCTATCCCCTCCCTACCTTACTGTACTTTATAAATTTCCAGGGGGATTTGGCCGTGCATCGCTCCTCGGACCTTACCATCAAAAGGCCACACTATGTATGTGTTCCCAGTGTGGTAGCCAGGTATCCGACCGGTAATCTGGAGACCCAGGTTCGATTCCTGGCTGAGCCACATTTTCACTTTATTACTTAGTTGTGTTGATTTCTGTTCCCAAATTAACCTTGTCTATATATACCTTGTATATGTACATATATATATATATATATATATATATATATATATATATATATATATATATATATACGGTTGAAAGCGCTTCCTGGGCCAACGAAAGATGCAGAACCAAAAGGATCACTAATGATTCACAGTCCTTATTCTGCGAATGATAAAAAACAGTTAAAAAGACCGAAAATGGACAACTTTTGGTTCAAAAAAAGATAAAAATTTAAAAATTTATGATTAAAAAACGTTTTGGTCTCTCGACCTTCGTCAGTTACAAACAGAATGTTAAAAACCTACAACTTAAATATGATTTTACAACAATGGTTACAAATTACATACGGGTTACGTAACTCAGACAATGAAACGAAAAACAATAGGTGTACAAAAAGTATGAAACGACTACGGTAAATTAACAGGATGCGGAATAACAACAATAATAGAACTATTGATAAATGTTATGTAATTGTCGCAGCGCAACAGGTTCAGCAGAGTTTGGACAATAGGTTGCGATTTTCTTAAGGTGCGTATTGGCAGTGAATATATTTTAACGAGTCAGTGTGTACCGACTCGTTAATTGTAATCTTTAGGACTTGTAGTTGTTTCAGCGCTCAGGGGCCCTCTTTTGGGGATTCTGTTACTCAAAGGCTCTTTGTTAGGAAATTATTACTTATTGTTTAACGGCCCTCTTTAGGGATTTTGTTATGATACTGACAGGTATGATGATTCAGAGCCCCTTGATGGGGAACCTGTTGTGCTGCGACAATTACATAACATTTATCACACTCATCAGGCAATATTCACGAATGACCGTTACATTACAACAACTGGCAATAAAAGCTAACTTGGGGTTGCTATGATATTTACAAACAGTTGCTATAGTAAAAAGCTAACTTATCATTGCTATGAGATATAAAAACAGTTGCTATAAGATGTAAAAATAGATGCAACATTACATTTAAAACTAAAAGTCATGTAGCATCTATTTACAAATAAGTACGAAAATATAAATGAAGAGATCTGTTGCCGACCGGAGTCCATCTCAGGTTGCCTTCTTTTTTGCCACAAGTGAAAAGCTCAAGACAACTGCAAGATAACCAAGTCGAAGCGCGGATACGAAATCATTTCAGTCATGGCCCATCTTACCGAAAGCGCTAGAGGCTACTAGTTCTTGTAGCTAGCCAATGAACATTATTTCTCCGTGAAAAAAAAAGTCCAATTTCTTTGATCGTGTTCAAGAATCCCGGGGAAAAGAATCAACTTCGCCATTCTCGAACACCTCGGATGCCATGTTGAGTCATTCCGGCCTCCGGAGTAAACCCAATCATGCGCACTAAGACCGGAAACCCAGATTTTCTGGGAAAATAGAGTCCGTTATCCCTACTGCTCTACCCTACTCCTCTGCTCTCAAGTGTCTTTACATGAATTCGATAAGTATTGGTAAAAAGCAGAACGAGCTCCAAGTACTATCGATTGGAAACGACCTAGTGTTTTGTGTGGAATCGTGGCTTAATCCAAACTACTTGAACTGTGAGCTCCTTCCCTCTAGCTCAGACTTTACCATCTATAGGCGGGATAGGATAAATAGAGTAGGAGGTGGAGTGTTTTTAGCCGTTAAAAATCGATTACCGAGCATTCGCCGCAGCGATTTAGAAACGGACGCTGAAATACTGGTTTCTGAGCTTCGACCAGATTCCAGGAGAAAAATTCTAGCAGTTGTCTTTTATAGACCACAACACACGGACTTGGAATATCTCAAGCAGCTCAAGAAAACCTTATTACTGGCTTCTAAAGCAAAATTCGATCAGATACTAGTAATAGGGGATTTTAACCTCTCGGAAATTGACTAGCAAACTGGTACGACACAAGCTGGGGACTGTCTTCACAATTATTTTACCAAGCTGGTGAAAGACAGCTACTTGTGGCAGTTAGTAGACTTTCCGACCAGGGGCAAAAACATTCTTGATCTAATTCTCACTACTATTCCCACTAAAGTCCAACACATCCATGGATTTGACGACATAATTTGTACAGATCACAAATTAATTAGTTTCGAGTTGGATCTAAAAGTCCCTAAAAGATCGAAAACAAAACGCGCTGCGTACAACTTTAAGCGTGCTGACTGGTCAGGACTCAAAGAGACATTCCGAAATACCCCGTGGGACGCACGCATTGTCCCCGATGATGTTGACGCCTCACTTGACAATTGGTATGATCTCTTTGTTGCAGCTACTAATGATCATATTCCTATATGCAAAGCACGAAGCGTGAACGATCTGCCCTGGGTAGACAATGAACTAAGGTTATTGTTAAAGAAAAAGACGACGCAAGAAAACGACTTAAACGTAAGCGCTCGTCATCGACTGAAGCCAAGTTTATCGAGCTACGACGCCCAGCAAAGGAAATGCTTACGCGGAAAAAGAAGGAGCATGCTGAACAACTTAAGGCATCCATCTCAGAAGATCCCAAGCGTTTTGGCCCTACATCAATCAATCAATCAACTCTGGCAGAGAATTATCGACCGATTTCCCTGCTTTGCATAGTCTCAAAAGTGTTAGAAAGGTGTGTTTTTAACCGCTGCTATCCACACTTTGCACCTCTACTGTACAATCTGCAACATGGATTTTTACGAGGGAAATCAACAGTTACGCAATTACTAGAGGTATATCATGACATCCTGGACATGGTTGCTGGAGGTCAGGAGGTAGATGTCATACACCTCGACCTCTCTAAGGCATTTGTAAGGTGCCCCATGACCTCTTATTGACTAAACTCTACCGCCATGGTATTTCAGGCACCGCCCTCCGATGGTTTGCGAGCTATCTGTCAAATAGACAACAGCGGGTCGTTCTTGAGGGCGCCTTCTCGGATTGGCTACCTGTAACATCTGGGGTACCACAGGGCTCTATACTGGGGCCTCTGTTGTTCTTGGTTTTTGTAAACGATATGCCTTCCTACGTACAGCATGGATCTAGCCTCGCCCTTTTTGCGGACGACAGCAAACTTTACCGGCCTATAGACTCTGTAAGTTCTCCGCCTTGTTGCAATCTGACCTAGATGGTTTACATTCATGGAGCAGTGATGATAGGATGGCATTTAACACTACTAAATGTAAGGTTTTGCGTATTTCCAAGCGAAGATCTCGTAGAAAGGCCCTCAACACATACCATCTTGGCGAGGAAGTATTATCGCACTCTCCTGAAACCGCTGATTTGGGCGTATCTGTCTCTGCTAACTGCACTTGGAATAGTCATATCGAGCAGATGTGTGCGAGGGCGAATAGGGTACTTGGTCTAGTGAGGAGGCTGTGTGGCAGGGACATTCGTGACGTCCAGACGAGAAAACTGTTATACACGGCGCTTGTCAGGCCGTTACTAGAATATTCATCAAGTTTGTGGTCACCCTACTTGGTAAAACATCGTAGACTGATAGAGAATATTCAGAGGCGTGCCACTAAATTCACATTGAACTATCCTCCCCAAGAGAAGTCAGTTATACTAATAGATTAGACCAGCTTAACCTACTACCTCTTGATTTTCGTAGACAAATGCATGATTTAGTTCTCCTGTTTAGGTATAAAACTGGAACTGTTACTAGTAATTTTGGTCGATTCATTCAAACTGCCACTCGGCACTATAGAACCCGTAATTTTCATCAAGCCAACTTTGACCAACTTTCTAGGCACGATCAGGAATACTATTGTAACAGCTATTTTCCTAGGACTGTTAACTTGTGGAATAGCTTACCTAATATACTTAAGTCGAGCCAGGATCTCTTGTGGTTTAAAGTCCATCTTAACGATCACTTCAGAGGTCTACTACAAACTTATAGTCCGCCATGATTTGTAAATTATTTTGCATACTTTCTTTCTTTTTTTTTTCTTAATTTATTATGTAAGTCTAATTAATTTTACCGTGTAAGTCTAATTTTTATCTTTTTGAACCTAGGGGATACGTTTCAATTGGGGCTCTGCTCTGTTCGTCTCCCCGGTCACGTCATAGTATTGTTATATTAATGTATTTATTTTCTTGTAACGAATCTCAATAAACTAAACTAAACTAAACAGAGTCTCTCCGGGCGTCTACCCGCTGACCAAAGAGCCCGAGGACTCTGGTTACGAGGTTGCCCTCGAATAAGCGCCGCACTTCTAAACAACAATGCAGCGCTAATTACAAACAATTGGGTTTTAGAGAGGCACTTATTCGAATTTTGGGCTTTCACACCCTTCCAAGTTCAAAATTTTATATTTTTGGTTGTTGTTCTCAATTAAGATCGCAAAAGAGTCATCGATGTCCACAACAGAAACTCTAAATCTTGTTATATTGTTGTCATCGTTTTTTGAACAAAAGAAACAGAAAATATTTATTCGCAAGTGAAAAGTTCAAATAAGCGCCCGCCTCGAACAAGCGCCGTATCCTCGAGGTGAAAAATTTAATAAGCGCCTCGGCGCTCTATGGAGAAAATACGGTATTTACGCTTCCTGTAAGTATGAGTTTTGCTTACAGTACAAGTAGGGCAGGGTTGTTGTCAAAAACTCCTTGGCGTAAGTACTTCAACTGGTTGTCATTCAGATTCCTGCAACAAAAATTAAAGGAGATCGCATTATGCAGCTCATTGTTTGTTTGGTCAAATAACCAGCTGTAACTACGTTATTGGAGTATTCGGATTACTCCAATAACGTAGGCTGCGATTTGGTGATTGTTTGAGGTGAGTAATCAACCAAGATTATTGCAAGAATCATGTTAGTTACTTTCCTCCGTGCATTAATTCTTATTGGCCAAATACAGTACACAACTCGATTGTTAAGGCATGGCTCATCAATCAGATTTGTTTTTTCGAGGACTCTTCTAAGTCCAAAAGGCGACAAATCTAATACTTAAGGTAGCGTAATTTGGTGAACGTATGCTTTTTGGAGAGGTTTTTAATAATTAGTCTATTTGTGCAGTAACCTACACTTATCGTTATCTATGTCAGCATCCAAAGACCATGGTTAGGATTTTTTATTAATCAAGTTGAAGCAAAAAACACGGGCAAATATTGAATGGATGTTTTGGCTTGTTCTGTACTTGTTTTGATCATATTTTGCTTGCAGGAGTACGCGGGTAAATAGGTAAGGCGAAACCGAACTTTAAAGTTAGAATTTCATGAGCATGCGCCAGTAGGCACCAAACTAGTCGGAACTTCTAATTTCATTGGCCCCATGTGGCACGAGGCTCTATTGTTTCAGGGATACATGTATATAGGATCCATTGTTTCTTTTTTTTTTTGTTTATTGTTTAATCAGTCACTTCTGTGAGACGTTTCGCACTAATGTCCAGGATTCAGAGCGTTAGCAAAAATCTGCTAGCAAATCTCGATAGCAAAAGTAACATAGATTTTATCTGCAACGGCTTGCTAACAAAGATTTTCTCTTTGCAGACAAAACTCTTGTTACTTTTGCGATTTTTGCGAACTTCATGACTTTTCGAGGGCCCTCCTTGCCTTTGTCACTTTCTCCTCGCTCTATTCGTTTGTTAGCAAATCTCGATGGCAAAAGTAACAAGGAATTTTCCTGCTACTGCCAAAAAGATCGTTAACAAAAATCGCAAATATCGCAGGAATAACAAATTTCGCAAACGAACGTAAGGACAAAGTGACAAACGCAGTATCCTAGAAAAGCCACGAATTTCGCAAAAATCGCAAAAGCAACAAGGATTTTATCTGCAACGACAAAATAGATGCTATGAAGAATCGTAAATATCACAAGAATAACAAATTTCGCAAGCGAACGTAAGGACAAAGTGACAAAGGCAATGAGTGTCCTTGAAAAGCCACGAATTTCGCAAAAATCGTAAAAGCAACAAGGATTTTATCTGCAACGACAAAATAGATGCTCTGAAGAATCGTAAATATCACAAGAATAACAAATTTCGCAAGCGAACGTAAGGACAAAGTGACAAAGGCAAGGAGTGTCCTTGAAAAGCCACGAATTTCGCAAAAATCGCAAAAGTAATAAGGATTTTGTCTGCAACGACAAAATCCTTGTTAGCAAGAATCGCAAAGATAGCAAGAATAACAAATGTCGCAAGCGAACGTAAGGACAAAGTGAGAAAGGCAAGGAGCGTCCTGGAAAAGCCACGAATTTCGCAAAAATCGTCAAAGTAACAAGGATTTTATCTGCAACAACAAAATTATGTTACCAAGAATCGCAAATATCGCAAGAATAACACATTCCACAAATGAACGTAAGGACACAGTGACAAAGGCAAGGAGTGTCTGGAAAAGCCACGATTTCGCAAAAATCGCAAAAGTAACAAGGATTTTGTCTGCAACGACAAAATCCTTGTTAGCAAGAATCGCAAAGATAGCAAGAATAACAAATGTCGCAAGCGAACGTAAGGACAAAGTGAGAAAGGCAAGGAGCGTCCCGGAAAAGCCGCGAATTTCGCAAAAATCACCAAAGTAACAAGGATTTTATCTGCAACGACAAAATCATATTACCAAGAATCGCTCGCATGCGAAATTTGTTAATCTTGCTATATTTGCAATTCTTGCTAACAAGCGTTTTCTCGTTGCAGATAAAATCCTTGGTCTTTTGCGATGTTTGCGAAATTCGTGGCTTTTCGAGGGCTCCATTGCCTTTGTCACTTTATCGTTACTTTCTTTTGCGAAATTTGTAAATTTTGCTGTGCTTGAGATTCTTACTAACATGCATTTTGTCGCTGCAGATAAAATCTTTGTTAAAATTATTTTAAAAAGCATTGCTAACAAATTCTTGCTAACGCTCTCAATCCTGGACATATCTCACGTTCCGAGGGCCTTTGTAACGCCCCACATGAACATGCGCGCCCAAACGCTGTCGAGAATAAATCCTTCGGTCAACAACAAATTCGCTTGGTCATAATCGGTTTCAATCTGGTAAATGTTTCCGTTTATTTCGTCAGTCCGTCGTTCTGTTGGCACTAATTGTGACTTATGAACACTACTGTATTGTTGAACAAATAAACTGATGTTACGTTGAAAGTGTCGACATGGAATACTGGCGACTACCGTTCTCTAGAGTCACTAAAGGCGGAGAAACTCAAAGGTCAGTCCTGTATGGATCTAAAGTCGAGTGTGACTTACTAAAAGAATTCATCACACGTCGAAAGTCTGAAAAGGAATGGATTTGTTCAACACAGACTCTGATTTTACTTCGCATCTGCTTTTGCTTGAGGTGTCAAGGCTGCAGACGTTAGATGTTTGGTTTCTCTATACTTTGTGCCTACATTCAAAGTACGTTTCGCAAGTAAATATCCCTGCGTACTTTTATTCATGGACACGATACTCTTGTTGGAAGTTTTACTTTGAAACGAGCCATATAGTTAACATAATTGAAAATTGTCCATTTCATTTCACCTGAGAAATATCATTTGTATTCGCTTTCTTTGACTATACAAAGCTTAGCACTGGTATCGCAGAGTTAATGCGTTCGTATCCCGCAAGAGCCTTAATTGTTTTAGACTTTGTTTTCGGTGCTGCTCAAGTAGCGTTCACCACTAAGACGATCATTTACGTCTCTAATCGATCGTTAATCCACAGTTCAATGTACGATTCCAATATATTCATGTTTAGAAAAAAAATGCATTTCTGTCGACATTGAGCAAATTAGTTTCTTCGCTGCTGGCGGGTAAAAACAAACAAACTATTAGGAATTGTCTCTCATGCAGGCTATTTGCGATAACTTCAGTCGCAAGCTGTAACTTCGATGATCTTTACCTATTTAAACCCTGGCTGTTCTAAAGTCCTATTTACCATGTGATCAGCTTTTCATCTTCATCCTCCACGATTTAGTATGGCCAAATGCCTTGTTAGTTTACTTGGTAGGAGCACTGCATGCCACTATGTTTGAAACCTGATAACGTGCATCCACTGGTTGCTATATAGCTCCAAACATTTATTTCACTCATTATTGCGCTAAAAAGAAGTCGACTAATTTCGCAGGCTTCGTTGTTAACCGCCGAAAGTTTCGACGAAGTTTCAGAGACTGAAGCAGTGAAAGGAGAATGCTTTAAACGAATTGTGGTCCATGCGATTTTTTGTTTGCAACAAACGTCAGGAAAAGGAAGAGGATAGACCAAATATACTTAAACACAACAGACATGTTCATTTTGTTCGACCTTGTGCTACTGAAAAACGCACGCGCGCTCATGGGTAACCTAAACCCAGAAAACCTGGGGCGAGGCTGCTACCGGAAGTGGCCGCTCCATCCTGCTCCCCAGTGAGTTTACGGAGAACGAACTCCTTTGAGAACAGTTCCTAGGTTCAACATAACAACAACAATACGCAGTTTCTAGACAAAATGTCTTAAGTGTTTGGTGTCCTCATAAGAGCTCTACTGTTCATTCAATTAAGCAGACGCTTCCAACAAGCACAGCTTAGCAGCTGGGCGCATCAAGATTCCATTTGGAGTCTTCACCTCTGCCATACGCACTCTGTCATCATTCCCTGAGAAAGTCTTGAGAATCCGTCCCAGAGGCCAATGCGAGCGAGGAGCATCATCATTCTTCACAATGATCAGATCCCCTTCTTGTAAATTTCGCTGTTCTTTATACCACTTAGAACGGGTAGTTAGGCGAGGTAAATACTCCTTCCGCCATCGACGCCACAGCATATCAGCCAGCGCTTGCGCCATTCTCCACCACTTACGGCTGTTAACTTCTCACCCTCAAATTGACTTGGATGGTTGTTAGGAGATGCTCTTCCAATCAGAAAGTGATTTGGTGTTAATGCGTTATAGAGGTTAAAGTCGTCACTGACTAAAGTTAGCGGGCGGCTATTTAGTACAGCCTCGGTCTCAACAAGAACCGTATGGAGTGTCTCCTCTGGCATAACCCGGCCATTCTTCATGGCTCTCTCAACTTGCTTCACCAGTGACTCAAAGATTGCTCCAATACGAGGGGACGATGGAGGGTTAAAGAACCATGTGATCACTTGCTGGGCTAGCTCACTTGCGATGCTTTCTTGATTTAATGACCTCAGTGCCTCCTCTAGTTTTCTCCTGGCTCCAACAAAATTGGTTCCGTTGTCGGAACGCATTGTTCCGAGATTGCCTCTACGGCTTCGAAATCTCCTCGAGGCCATTATGAACGAATCAGTATTTAAGTCTCCCGCTTAGTTAAGTAAAGATGCATCCCCATCTTTTCTCAGTGCTTCTTCCCTTCTCAACATTCATAGGACCAAAATAGTCCACTCCAGTGTTTGTAAACGGAGGCTCAAAACATGCAAGTCGCTCTCTGGGAAAGTCCTCCATGACAGGCACTTTAGGCTCAGTTCTCCTCCTCCTACAGTACAGGCAATCATTAGCGATCTTCCAAGTAAGCAATTTTCCTTGAGGAATCCAGAACTGCTGACGCACAAGGGCTAGGGTCAGTGTTCTCTCCCAACATGTAGATCCCTCTTATGAATGTCTCGTACCACGAGTTTTGAAATTAGATGTGATGGGGAGAATCACTAGGTGCTTTGCCTCAAATGGTATTGGAGCTTTGTTGAGACGGCCTCCGACTCTGATACCTCCGCCTAGGAAAACAGGCTGCAGTGGGAGTAGTGAATGTTGTGGGGTAGTGCTCTGTTGGCTTGGAGATCTTCATAGTCTTCTTTGTACGACTCAATCTGTGCTAACGGGCATAAGGCTAGAGAGGCATCTTTAAGATCATCAGCACACAGAATTGTCCCTTGTCGCTCTGAGGGGGACATTGCTTCTTCGCTTTACACTTTAATTTGAACTTGTACCTCATCCACCAAGCGTACACGCTAACCAGCTTCCTCCAAGAAGAGTACCTCTCCCACGCGACCATACTCGCACTGGGTGTAGAGGACGTTGTCAGGACTGAAGTCTTCACTTTCAGCTCACCGTCGTCAAATTCTACTACCTTTCTGCTCCTTGGCCACTGGTCTTCAGAAACCACAAGAAAGGAGGGACCACTGATCCACCAACACTCAGGAGTCAAATCACACATTTCAATCCCTCTTGTGCAGTCATCAGCCACATTCATTGAGCCTGGCACATGGTGCCACTCCTTAACATCAGAGGTAGAGGCAATTTCAGCAACTCTGTGTGACACATAAACGCTGAATCTTCTGTAAATGTTCCTAATGTAGTGGAGCACAATCTCTGAGTCACTCCAGTGGTACACATCATCAACTTCGAAGTCGATTTCTGCCAATATCTTTGACTTCAGCCTGACTGCTGTCACTGTAGCTTGCAGTTCCAGGCGTGTAATAGTCAAGGTCTTGATCGGGGCTAGTTTTGTCTTACTCATGATTAAACTCACATTCACACGTCCATGACTAATCGTTCGGAAATAAGCTACGGCTCCATAAGCCATCTCTGAGGTGTCACAAAACACAGGCAGTTGCACATCTTGGCATTCGTCACGGTGGAATCCATACCGCGTGGGTACCGCAATAATCTGAGATTACTTCAAACCATCTTTCCAGCTTTGCTAGCTCTGAAGAATTTCATCAGGCGGCTCTTCATCCCAATCAATTAGACGTCTCCACAGCTCCTGTACGATCAGCTTTGCCTTAATCACATATGGCGCAGCAAACAAAACGGGATCAGACACACTACTTGTGGCACTCAATATTCCCCTCCTAGTGTCAGGGAAGCCACTCTTCACTTGTTGCAGACATAGGAAATCATGTTCCGTGTACCACTTGACACCAAGAGCTCTTTCTTGTTGCAACTCATTACAATCAACATCAACAGTGTTACATGCGACTTCAGAGGAGGGGATCGCTGCCAGGACCTCTCGGCTGTTCGACATCCACTTTGTAAGTCTAAGCCTCCTGTTGCTAGGAGGTCAATTAGCTGCTTGACTAAGTTAGCAGTTATATCGGAATTTGGTTTTGAGGATAAAAGATCGTCCATGTAAGTTGCACAGAACGGCGCGAACTGCTTCCTCACTGAAGTTCTCTGACTGATCAGGGCAGTTCTTTGTAATGCATAGTTGGCACAACAGAGAGAGTCGACCGCGGCAAAAACATGTACTGTCATTTGGTACTCATCCGGCAGTCTAGTTTCATCTAAATCTCTCCACAGAAAACGCAACGAAACCCTGTCTTCGTCACAAACCCCGACCTGATGGAACATCTGCTCCACATCCGCGATGATACCAATCTTTCCACCTCTAAATCGCAATAGGAATCCTACCAAATTATTTAGCAAGTCAGGACCAGTGAGCAGGTTGTCATTCAGGGAAACTTTGTCATACTTTGACGCTGCATCAAAAACCACACGAACCTTCCCTGGTTTGTTGGCGTTTAGTACCGCATGGTGTGGAGGTACCATGTCTTTGAAGTCGTTTTCTTTGACTCTTCAGGTGTCAATTTCTTAGCATGCCCTTCACTGATATAACTTTTAATCACGTCCCGGTACTTCCTTGCCAGCTCTGGATTCTTCTTAAGCTTCCTTTCAGCAGAATGGAGACGCGAAACAGCCATAGCACGATTGTTGGGCAAACTTGGCTCCCCTTTCCACAACAGTGCCGTTTTGTTGTGGCCTTCTCCCTCACTGTGCTGCTTTCTAATATCGACAGCGCTCTTCTGTCTCCAGCTGAAATGCCAGAGTCAGAAGGGGCTTGCTTGGTAGCATAGGAGTCTATCTCCCAAAACCGCTCAATTTGGTTCTGCAGTTGAGCTTCTTGATCAGTTACAAGGAAATTGGCATTGATTGTGTCGCAGTGTTCATTGTCCACATTTCCAAACAGGGTCCACCTCAATGGGGTTTTTACCGCAATGGGCTCATCCCATCGCCCTTGGCTAACGTCCAGGTGAATCAGTAAGTGAGCCATGTCCGATCCAACAAGAACTTTTACATCGCTACCATTGAGTTCAGGAAGGTCGATGTTCAACAAATGGTTCCATGGTTCAGTCACCCTTTCCTTCGACACCTTGACGGATGGGACATTGAGTCTGTCAATCATCCATGCTCCCTGTACAGAAATCGGTTGCGGATGGACTTTAGATGACAAGGAGAAACTCAATTGGCTTATATTCTGGATCTTGACATCAGAGCCAACTGTGTTTAGACTAATCTGGTGGGTCTCACCACAAAGTCGCAGGTGGTCTGCTAAGTCCTTTCTGATTAAAGTCGAGTCGCTCCCAGCATCAAGGGCAGCATATGTGTCAACTACACCACGAGGAGCATGGATTTGAACCGGCAGGACTTGCAGGAGGACCTTCTCCGAGGCTGAACACTCACTTGATTGATACTTCTCGGGACATCAAATGGAACTGCCAGAGGAGAACTTGTAGTGGGTACCTGCGGCTGAGCATTCTCTTTTCGGAAGATTGGTGACTGAATATCAGTGCTTTCGCTGTAAGCTGAACTATGACTGTATGAGTCGCTTTGACGGTCTTTATGCAGGAGTGTGTGATGAGGTCGGTTGCAACGCTCTCTGAGACAACGGTTGGTACCTGGGCATTCTTTCGATTGATAGTTTGCTTTAAGGCAATTAAAGCAAAGTCTATGCTCCCATACAACTTGTTTCCGATCCTTCAAGCTTTGGACTTGAAAACACACACAAACAACACACTTCTGTTCACTAGGATGGGCTAATTTCCCACCCTCCTTGTTGTAGGGCTTGACTTGAACTGCTTTAGGAGGCTTGGTAGTCGTAGCGAGAGAATGTAGCTTCAGATTTACTTTGGTCTTGTACATGACTGCTTCTTGTGCAACTCTTCACATATGAAATCTTCAAGTGGGTTGAATAGGGTGTCAACTCTTTTGCAAAGCCACTTTTCAAAACCTATCAAGGTAGCTCTCTCAGTATGACCATCAATATGTTTGTACCATCTTATTCTGAGTTAATTGGTAACCGCATAGTGGCCCTGCTTAGATACTCTGGTGTTAAAAGTATAGCAGACTGACCCATCTTGACGCACCAGGTGGTACAAGCTTTCACTTGATAATAATAATCACGCAATGCCTGTTTATCATTCGAAGTCACAACAGAGTTATCAAGCATGTTCCTTAAGTAGGCTGATGCCTCACTGCTGGGGTTCCCAAATTGTCGTTTTAGTGTTTTGAGGGCTGTTGAATAACTATGGCCAGTCACATCCAAAATTTCCACTGCTTTCTTTGCTTCGCCGCTGAGATTTTTAAGAGATAGGACATTCAATCCGAGTCAGTCAGTGTCGTCTTATTATGGTCTGGTAACGAAATCGCTCAATAAACTTAGGCCACTCAATCGGCTTGCCTGTAAACTTGAAAAGCTCAAGGGGTGGCAAGCGCTGCTGCTCCTGTGCTCGAAGTAGAGCTATACCAGAGTCTGTCAGTGAGCCATTGAGATTTGCCGTAAAGACAGCCTCCTGACCATCTACCAACTTGTCAATAAATGCATCTACAGGTTCTACCACAGGGTCTACTTCAGCTGGTCAATGCAGAGGGCTTGACTTAACTTGACTTCAGTGGGAAGTTGAGGTACTTCTGAGGCTTGGGCCCGACTATGGTGTACTACTTGAGCAAGGATGGTTCAATGGAGTTTCAAACTTTGGATCATCAGGGGAACAAGCTTGGAAACTATTACTAACAGCAGGTGATGCACTAAAACAAGTAGGTCTCAACAAGGTTGGAATGGCTTCAGTTTTTCTTAACGCTCAATTTCAGGTTTTGTTGACCAACAAACTGATGCGAATGGACTTGCGTATCCACTACTGTATCCAATCAATGGTTGGGGCGAGTGCACGTAATGACATAAGGATGCTGTATTTGTTTGAGGATCTGACACTAGCCCAGTAGGGGTGATTATGGACTGAGATACATATTCACTTCCTTGGCTGAACGGGTAGGGCTGAGTTGGCTTTAGGGTAGAACTATAAGTAAGCATATTGCATTCACTGGCTTTAATAAGGGGTGTCTGAACTGCAGTTGAGGTGCACCCACCATTGGTAGGTGCATAAAACGCTAAGACCTTTGGCGGTAAACACTTGGCCGTTGTATTTACTGGGGTATCTGCATACGAGACGACAACTTGTTTGTCATGTTGCAGAGATGTATGACCTGACGTTTTGTGTTCTTGGGAAACATATCCCGAAGTCATTCCAGGGTTCAACTCAGTACGTGGGTTTGAAATATTATCTATGCTTTCATCATCAGTATTCACATTAGGACTTGGAACTAAACAATGTTTCAGAGATGTTACTGTTTCACGGACCTTGTTGTCGTGATTCTTTTCAGCGTTTCTTCCGGTAACTTCTTGCCCTATTATTTCGTGTTCGAGTAGGCTAATTCGGCTTCGTTCTGGGCTGAAATGACTGCTTTTTCGCCCTTTCCTTTTCTGCGAAGCAGTTCAAGCTCCCGTTTCCGATATTCAAGTTTTAACTCCAACTCGCGTTGAGCCATTTCTTCGCGGCATTCCTCCTCACCAACTTCATTTTCTCACTTCACTTGTTCGACTAACTGTTTTGCCTGTAGGTTTGCGACGGCCGCTTTTATTCTAGCTTCTTGCTTTCTCTTAGACGAGGACGAGGACATTGACCTTACGAAATCATTCTGACTTGAAACTTGACTTATCGAGTCTTCAGAACTGCTTCAAAGCGGGGATATCACACACTCATCCACCAAGTGCTACGTACTTTTAAGGCTCATCCTCAGGGGGTTGTTTCCTTGAATACGGCTCGAAAGGACCAGTTTTGGATAGACCAAATAAACTTAAACACAACAGACATGTTCATTTAGTTGGACATCGTGCTACTGAAAAATGCACGCGCACTCATGGGAAACCTAAACCAGAAAACCTGGAGCGAGGCTGCTACCGGAAGTGGCCGCTCTAGGAAGTTCGCCACATGTATAAAACGAAAGCTCAACTGTCGGAAATGGAATATGCTCTGAAAAAAAATAATAAAATAAAACTTCAATCCCTTACACAGGATTTGTAAGATGGTAAATTTTACGTCAAACTTGGTGCTACACTGTTACACAGCAATCAATTTTAAAACACCACGTATGCGTTGGAAGAAAATAACCAAGACTTTTAACCATCGGAATATATTTTAATGTCATTTCTGGATTATTGTCTTAGTTCCATTGTAACCCCTCCGTGCTTAATATTATATATAATTTTTTAAGCAGGTGAAAAAGGTTTACTCACAGCTCATACAAGTTTTCATTATGATGAAAAATTCCAGATGGCAGTTTCTTCAGCTGATTGTTATCCAAGTGCCTGCAGACAATTAACAGTTTATTTATAACGCTTGTCTAAAAAGAAGTCCCCGATTTTTCATTATTCCCTTTTGTATTCGGTCGATAATTTGTTCCTGGTACAGTTGGATTCTTGTTTACATTTTTCATTAGTACTTTGTATGTTTAAAAGGTAAGTATCTAACTTACAGTCGATACAGACGGGTGTTGTTAAATACTCCATCCCGCAAGAAATCTAGCTGGTTGTCGCTTAAAAACCTAAAAAATTAAAATAAAATAAATAAAAAATAGCACCATCGGTTTAGTTACTTTCAGTTCATTCGCTGGAGTGGAGAATCCAATGTCATCGTTCATACAAAGCCTTATTATATTTCAGTGGTAGTCCAAGATTAACTAGGGCCACGTTCACTCAATTTTGATGCCTACGTTATCAACCTATCCGCATTTGGAAGCTACATACATACTTAAGACGGTACACTTAATTCCGACTGAAAAGAGGTGCCACTCCCGCTCCCCTTATCAAGGTTGTTGGACCATATTGTCTGTTCGAACAAATGCAAGGCCATGCAGAAAATACGGTCCAACAACAATGATTAAGGGAGAGGGGGGGGGGGGGGGGGGGAGAGGAGTCTAGCTTGTCGTGCAGTAACTGTCAAGGGAGAGGGGGGAGGGGAGTCTTGCCTATCGTGCAGTAACTGTCAAGGGAGATGGGGGAGGGGAGTCTTGCCTGTCGTGGAGTAACTATCAAAGGAGAGTTTTAGAGAAGAGTGAGTTTTTTTATAGGCAGCCGGTGTGTCGATATTTTTGCAACTGGTTGTCTGAATACGTTTTCATGGTATGGCCGTTCTATTACCTTGTATGACCGTTCTTTTACCTGGACAATCGATACAGGAAGTAGTGTGCTTTTGCTATGTGCTTTTGCTATGTTATAAGGCTTAGAAATGACCAAGGCTGAAAGTGTATTTTCGTGCATTTCGGTGTTGACGTAATCGCAGCTAATTTTAGTGTTTTCTGAGAGCAAGCGCTAAGATGGCCATGAATTACTATGAAAGGTCGTTTTGCTTTCTGCGGAATAGTTGGACATCATTCTAAGTTACGCAGCTCTATTCGGTTTCAGAAATGACGTATGATCCGGTGTTAGATCTACCATATAATGGTTTGTTTACGTTCTTTGAAATTAACATCACCACACGTTCTTCTTTGATCGCGTGCCATTTAAAGGGCAAGCCACTGGGGAAGCACCCCGTTGCAGTAAATTATCTACTGAAAGAAATACTGATAGAAGTTCACTTTAAAAAAGGAATTAAAACTGAGTTCCTTCCTTTTTGAAGACATTTTGATATTTCCCCTTGCATCAATTGGACTGCTGTGAAAGGAAGCTCGCAACGTTTCCAGTCATAGTTTTCTTTTCACAGATTCGTTAGTCATGCAATATCTCAAGTAGTATGAAAGTAATGCCTCAGAAAGAGAAAACGGTAAAGACAATGAAGAAACAGTCAGCTGCTCGGGTGATTCAAAGACAGTTATGACTTCACACTTCAGTTATGAAGTTTATCTAATAAACTACGGCCAAACTGATTTAGAGAAGTTTCTTACAAGGTACTTGTTCGCAAAAGCCGTTGTACGTTCTTTCATTAGTACGAACACAAAAGTTAATCGCTGGGTCATTTTTCGGGACGGATGTCATGGAGTACCACATCAAGGTCTGGCATTCAACGGACGATCTACCATAGCAACTGAAAAGGAATATATGTAGCTCTTTTATGTTTATTTTGCTTTTATAGTCTGTTATTGAAGACTATTCAGGACTGATTGGAGATAATCACAGAACCAGTGTTTTCGCGCCATAGCGCGACAAATGTTCCCGTGTAAGAAAATACGAGTAAATAAAATAATGACTTTCCTTTAATCTGGTTTATTTTTACGAATTAAAACATAATATGTTTTCAGTCTTCGGCGTGTCTGCTTCTGTTTTGCGCTTATACGTTGAGTCAAAAGTGATTCTCAACAATTCCCCTCGCGATAAGCCAACTCTTAAAATGTCTCATATGTGATACTCAGTCTTACTGCTTTTCTATTTAATTTAACTCGCGCTTTACTATATTAAAAACGTTCTCGATACGACTTAAATCTGCCACTACGCTTCGGAATAGCAAACAGCTTTTAATTCGCCAACGTTTCTTACAGGTGTCGCGCGAAATCAAAAAGTCGAATGCACCCCTTACGTCACAACGCACAAACTCAAAACAACACCAATTTCAAGACGCTTTTTCACACAATTTTCGGATCAATTAGAAAACTAATAAATCTGCAGTTCTCATACCGTAAAATCTCTATTAATTCCCCCATCTCTAATAAACCCCCGTTTGGAAGTCGTTTTCTGTAATAAGCAGCCCCTCTCTAATATCCCCCCCGCCTCCCCTTTTGGAACATGAGGTTTTGTAATGAACCCCTCCTATTCCCTCTTACGAATTTCACTTCATGCAGCCCAGTTGGTTTACTTTTAACACTCAAACACATAATACTGTTTGTTGCTCTTTGTTAAATAATAAAGTTTCACTGCAGTTGTTTGAGTTTGGTACAAAAACTATTATAAGACGAAAACGGCGTGTTTGAGATTTCAAATAAGTTCCCTTCTCTAGTAAGTCCCCCTCTCTAATAAGCCTTCCGTCAATAAAGCCTAAATTTAAATAAGCCCACCCCCTCCCTCCGGGGGGGGGGCTTAATAGAGCTTTTACGGCGGTAAGTAAAACTTCAACATTGAAAATAACTCTTCTGCGCCCAGCTTCCATATGAAAAAAAGGCTTAACGACATTTCCTCTTGTACATCAATCAGACAACCACTTGTAAATATACTTGAGACGGTACACTTAATACACCATTTTGCCAATGATCAGTTCCCGCTGAATTGTTGGTGGATCTAGTCCTTTGTGAGGGCAAACGGCCATCTTAGGACGTAATTTGAAATTGTAACTTGACCGTTTGCCCCCACGAAGGACTGGATCTACCCACAATTCACCAGGAACTGGTCATTAACATTATGGTGCATTCCGACTGAAAAGAGGAGCCCCTCCAACGCCCCTTGTCAATGTTGTTGGACCACACTTTATGGTCGTGCAAATGCGAGGCCATGCAGAAAATGTGGTCCAACAACATTGATTAAGGGAGAGGGGGAAGGAGAGTCTTGCCTGTCGTGCAGTAACTGTACACGTCAAGGGAGACGTTAGGAGAAGGATGTGGCATGGAGTGCCATGCTGATGAGGCCTAACAAGGCCGAAACAGCTCTCCATGGCTGCTAATGCTTTGGCTCAATCTTTGATTTGGTAGATTTAAGGGGTAATTCCCGCTACCATGTGGCCTTAGTGCCCAAAGAAAGAGTGGCTTCAGCTCACCAGATCATATTAATTTGTGACATATTATTTTTCGATAGCGTCAGTTCGTTTTAATAATCATTTGCTCTTTTTGCGTCAACACAACTGAAACGATGTTTTATATAAAAAAAAAAAGGCGATGCAATTACATAACTAACCTTTCTAATTAAGCGGCTCTCGTAGTGTACAAAGTTTTTCAGTTTTGAAAGAACATTGGGTGATGTGGGAGGGCAATGCACTCCTGAATCCAAAGCGAAGCACACAGGCAGAAAAGGCAATAACATGGGGGAATAATTTGGAATAGTTGGCTACCAAACATATTCTTCCAAAGGACAGTTGAATCCTGGAACCCGGCTATACTGCTGTAAATTTGGTGAAATTGTCTACGACCAAAACAAACTTGAGTATCGAGAAACACGCTTTAGTAAAGTTAAAGCGTTTGAAAAATAACTTTCGTACTTTGGCTGTGAGATGAGACTTAAAATCAGTGTATGTTTATATGACAAGCTGAAATTCTCTAGATGTAAAAACTGAAGCAGCCAAGCGCGCGGGTTCAGTGAATACTGGCCACACCGTAAATCGATAAATTAATCTTTTCGAAACAAATTAAAATTCCACGTTAAAAAAATCTAGACACTTTGGCAAGCAAAGCATATACAGACTAACTCTTTCACTAACCACAATTGAGCTCTCGACATAAGATATTCAGTGGTTTGCTTATACTGCCACAAATTGTGCAAGAGGGTGATCATGCATGACAAAAGACTTTCGGGCATGGTTTGTTTACACGCCGTAATAAATATAAGAACATTAGGAAACTTAACTCGTTTAATGTTTGTCTATTTGATGTTGTTTTTTACTTGATTAACTCGTGATAAAGTCAAACTGCAGCACTTAAAATACATTTGAAAGATGAAAATTTTGCTCATCATGGTTTTCATATTTTGAAAGGAATTTGCACGAAGGAAAACTTCAATGCAACCAAATGTCGCCAAGCGTTTATTACCTGACTGCATGATCTATAACTAAATTTTTGTGCAACAATTTAAAAACCCACTCTGGCAAAAAACGAGATACTTTGGCAAACTCAGAAAATAAAGACTGACTCTTTACTTACCTCTCGACCTTAGATATATATTCAGCAGTTTGCTTAGATAGGTACATTTGTTAACAAGTCCATGGCAATAATAGGCTTCTGAAAGCGATCTCTTTTTCTGCCACGCGAGAAATGAGGACCTCAAAACGATGTTTATGTTCAAGAAGTGTTGAGAAAATTGAAGGACAAGAAGGGTATATATGTACAGCTAGTTATTTCTATGGAATAATTATTGCTGCGTATCAGGATGCCTGCAGAGGCATATCGTGATTTTTGAGATGGTAAAGTTAAAAGGCCGCCCTTTTTTTTTTCAAATTTCTGGGTCTTGCGCTCGCTCGGAGTTCGCGCATGTTTTTTTGTTTTTGTATGTTTTTTTTTTGCGTTTTTCCGTTCTGAAAGCGCGAGGAGTGATAGCAAGGAGAAAAGATAGGTAAAGAAATTAAAAGCCTGTGAAATCATGGCTCGCAGATTTGCGAAACTGCTCGAAAATATCTAAATCGTTTCTTTCTGGAAGATGATAGTGTTTCTAGCTGATGAAGAGCCCCTGCCATCACTGGAAGATTTTTTTAGATGACACAGTCGATGTTTAGAAGTTTCTCTCGGAGAATTGTCGATCGGCGTGCTGTGCTAACGATCTTACTCATCATAGAAAGGTCAAGCTCTTATAACCTTAAATATTTGCCTTTTTGTTTTTCATTGAACAGAATTGTCAACTCCTTATTTGGAAGTCCAGATGCCTTGTTAATCACGTGTTTTATTTTGTTTTCTTGAAGAGCAAAGTCGGACAAGTAATCCAAAACATACCCGTTCAATTCTACAAAGGATAAACGAGGCGGTTGAAGAAAGCGAATTTAGGGGAGGAAAACATGACCTCACACACTCCTCTTTCTTCGAAAAACAACATATCCTTATAGCAATCTCCTCCGGACAGACGTCGATTTTTGTTTCTTCTAACTCTTCGTGGACCGGTCTTCCACCTTATCGGCGCCGCCATCTGGGATGCAGGATTTGCCAGTCGCTTCGCTTTTTCTCTTCTTCTCATCTCTCACTTATTATCTGGGGACGAGGCAGATCGGAGCTTTGCAGAAGCTATTTTCGGTGACCATTTAATTTGTTTCGCATGCTGCTTTTACTGTGGACGCTTTGCAAATGCTGTTGTAGTTCAATTTCGTCTTTGGTTCAATTTTATTTTCTTTTGTTCTTGTGTATAGTGATGTATGATAATGAGTACAAAACAAAGGAAAATAAAAATTGAACAAGGATAAAATTGAACCACAACAATGCTACTTTGTGTCAAGTTTTAACTTGCTTCGCTCGATGCATCTCCCACCATTTCTAGTCATTTGTATGATTGTCTCATTTTCTCAGAATTTTCCTTTTAATGTTCAATGACTTGTTACCATGGGAAAGCGTTGTCAAGCTCAAATTTGTTGTAAATCGTCTGCTAAAGACAGTCTTTTTGTGGGAGTCTACTTTCCTACTCGGTTTACCGGGGAGAAGGCGGTAATCTCCCAGGCGAATTTCAGAGGCTGTCTCTGTAAAAACCATCCACTCAATTTCGCATCAAAAATAATTTCGCCTGATACTCTGGTAACTGAACTACTTTACCAAGGTTAGAATAAAAACAGATTTGGTTCGAATCGAAACGGTTTTTTGGTGGAGTTAAGAACTATAAAATATTTCGCCCGGTCAGCGCCCGTCGAAACGTCTACTAAAAGCATGAAATTGGCATTTTTCGTGGCGCTGTAAAATATTTGATTCGCATTATTCAGCAATGGATCTTACGTCAATTCACTTATTAACGTTTGCAGTTGTGCGCGAAACTAAAAGATTTTCTCTTGATTTAAGTTTCAAGACGAAATTAAGCATATTACTAAACACTATCAATCGCTGTCGAACGATGGCCGGAAATGGCCTCTCTCAGTTCAAGAGCTATTGTTTTGAAAGTTTGGGACCTTTTGAACACTCTAGTCTACACAGCCCAAAAGTGTAGTCCTTTATTGGCAAAAATTATGCAAAATCCCCTGTACGTTTTCAGTATTTCTAAAGTTATGACCGTTTGTAAAAACACATGTACGAGCAGTTACGACTTTGACGCCTACAACAAAATCGACATATCTCGGGCAGATTTTATTATAAGTAAAGCTTACCTGCTTCCCAACTGTGTTTATTGCTCTCGAAACGTGAGAATTAAACGGCTTTTATCGAGTTTCTTGTAAGCGAACCTGAATCTCGATTCCACGACCACATTTTTGTGATAAATATTCCATCGAAACATCTTTTTAGAGCTGGGTTTCTTCGTGAATCATTCAATTAACTATCCAAATCTTGTATTAAGGAGAAAACCTTGATTAGAAGGCTTAGATATTTTGAAGAAACTGACACATTTAGATCGTTGGAACACGAGGGGTTTACTGAAACGAGGAAAGATAGAATATGGAATACGGAATACGGAATACAGAATACGGAATTCGGAATTCAGAACCCGAAATTGAAATGCTGGAATCTAGAACCTGGAGTGCGGAAATCAGAAAGAGCTCACATATAGGAGGACATTTGAAGCCAAATTAATGTTTCTGAAGATGATCGAACTCTATACCAAACCCAACAAATCTCTTTGAAGATGATATTGAAAACTGGCCTCAAAATGTTCCTGTTTTGTATATGTAAATAAATGGGGTTAGTTCTATTGAAACGATCTTTTCAGAGCTGGGTTTCTTCGTGAATCAAACAATTAACTATCCAGATTTTGTATTAAAGAGAAAATCGTGTTTTAAAGGCTTACATTTTGAAGAAATGACTCTATATGTAGATCTCTCAAAGATGGAGTACCCGTGTGATGCTGATTTCTCAGAGGTCCACTTACAAACCTCACGAGTAAATCCGCTTCCCAGTTTAAGAACAGGCCATAATCTCGAGGGAAAGCAATGCAAAACAAGTGTTTATTTGAGACCAGGGGAGGATCATTCTGTAGCGTGTCTGCATCCGGGTTGAAAATGTAGAAGTAATAAAAAAGAATATGAGTTAATCCTGAACAGGTCGGGTTTGCAACATGACTTTTCTTCGGAACAACTTGAGGCAGTGCCGTAGAAGGGCTAAATTTATTGGGGGAGGGGGGAGGGGTGCACATCACGAGCACCTAAAGCGCGAGTTTCTGAGGGTTTCTGGGGCTTGTTTCCGCGGGAGATTTTGAAATATATGATCCCTGAAATAGTATTTCCAGCCTTCAGAGAGTAGTTTCCAGCATTCTTTAACTGACTAAACCATTGATCGGATATGTTACTTCAACGTTTTACCCTTTTTATTGACCAGGTTTATTATACAAATTGACATGCAAATTGTCAGTGTTTTCTGGTAAATTAAACATTTCTTGGTTTAATTCGGATGTTTGAATTGACTTCCAGAGCAAAGACAATTTTCGGAGCAAATCGTTTTTGTTTTAAATTTCATGCACGTAAAAGAATGAATTGACAGACCAACGTGACTCCTGCTGTGTTTACAAGGTGTTTCTGAAAGCCTTTTTAGTGCTACTATGATCAAATTTTTTAAGTTTATCACATAGAGTTTCAGGAATGATTAAAGACACCCTTTTTCGTTTGTAATTATCTGCATTGGTTCTGGAGATATTTAAGTTTAAAAAATGTGTAAAATATGCAAATGAGATGACTTATAACGTCATAGTATCAACCCAATATAACATCATCGGCAAGTATACAAATAGAGCTAGCTTGGTCAATTTTCAGCAGAGACCATTGAAACTTGATTGGCTGATAGTTCTTAAGGCAACACACCTACGGCTGTAAAAATTGCGGTTCCCATGGCAACTCACTCTTTTCCAGTCCCCCCAACTGACCTGATTTCAATAATTTAGTGATTTTCAGCTCGAAGGTCGGGACCTCTACCTGGCATATATTTACATGCTTGCTAGATCATGAAATTGAGGGACCTTTGGAAAATATCCAAATAGAATTCTAAAGGTGGCCAGCAAAGCCCTTAATTATTAGGGAGGACTGGAACAAAGTATGTTGCCATGGTAACAATACTGGTAAGCTCACATTGTGAAACACATCTAGTAGACTCTTACTGAAAAGAATCAAGCATTTTTGATACAAATTGGCTGAGATATCCTTTTTCGTCATATTTCATCAAAAATCGGTTGAGTATATGACGTCAACACTTTGCTAATTTGCATATTGTAAAAACTTGAATAACTCTGAAAAAAGATATATTTGAAAATAGTAAACAGCATTCTTCTTCTAGTACAGACTCCTTGTTTATATTTTAAAACGGTTAAGATAGGAAAGATGTGAATTTCATCATAGTAGCACTTTACAGTTTTGCTTTAATAACTAGCATGTCTTTAAGCGATGTCCCTTTTGTATCCGCTGGTAGATAATGAAACTAGAATTGTATTCTCTAAGGGTATTTACAAATGAGACAATATAATGAATATATTCTCTATTTATTGCTATGCCTGTATATGCATGGGGCACTAATTGGGCGTCTACCAATGGCGAAACTCGTCTTCAGTTGGTCAGCGTTTTCAATATAATTTTGCTTTAACTCTGTCAATAAGGACACGCAGTGACATTGCAACATTGTTGCACGCAACACTTTGTTTTTCTATTGAGATTGCCACAAACTGTAATTTTTGTACTGATACGTCAAGCCACCTACTCTCCATATTTATTATACCGTGCACGTGACCAAGCCTCAAGTGTCTAGTGCTTTTGCTCTTAGAGGAGGAAAATCGAAAACGATAAACAAATAAACAAAATTACGTGTTTCATACAAGATATAACATAACACAACTTTAAACACAACACAAAAATTTGGTTTATCAACGGAGATGATGAAAACTGACCACCGTAAAGGGATTAAAAAAGCTCAGTGATGTTTCGAGCGTCTTAGCCCTTCATCAGAATCCTTCGCTCTGACAAAGGAATAACGCTCGAAATGTCAGCTGTTTGAATCCCTTTACGGTGGTCAGTTTACATTGTTAACTCCGTTGATAAACCAAATTTTCGTGTTTCACTCCTACACCGATGCAGCACCACAGATTCTTCATAAACTAACCCCTTTATTCATATATACAAAAATAAACAGGAACATTTTGGCGCCAATTTTCAATATCATCTTCAAAGAGATTTGTTGAGGCTGGTAAAGAGTTCCATCATTTGCAGAAACATTAATTTGGTTTCAAATATTCTCCTCTATGTGAGCTCTATCTGATTTGCTTTCTCCAGGTTCTAGACTCTGGATTCCTGGATTTCATTTTTGGGTTCTGAATTCCGGATTCCGGATTCCGGATTCCGGATTCTGGTTTGCCTCGTTTCAGTAAACCCTTTGTGTTCCAACTATGTAAAGTGTGCCAACAGTTTCTTCGACATATCTAAGCCTTCAAATCCCGATTTTCTCCTTAATACGAGATTTGGGTAATTCATTGACTGAATCACGAAGAAACCCAGCTCTAAAAAGATGTTTCGATGAATATTTATCACAAAACGTGGCCGTGGAATCGAGATTCAGGTTCGCTGACAAGAAACTCAATAAAAGCCCGGTTTAATTCTCACGTTTCGAGAGCAATAACCACCTATTTTAATACTGCAACTGCCGTTCGATTCAGTGGTTGAAAATCTTGGGAAATGGCTAAAGGTGGAAATAAACCCGATTTGCGAAGCAGGTAAGCTGTACTTATAATAAAATCTGCCCGAGATATGTCGATTTTGAAATTCGCCATGTAATCACCCACTTACTTAGTAAAACAATTCCTGTTAGTATTGCGAACACTCACTTGGTGGTTATACAACTGAGTGTCTGATCCCTGGGTTTCTCTTGGCTATTTTTTCTCCCTAAGTTTTTTTATTTGGATTGGAATTTTATCTTATTACAATGGAGCCCCGCTCTACTGACACTCGCTTGATACGGACGCTTGGATATTACTTACAGTCTCGTTTGTCCCGACGAAAATCTCGCATATTTTCTATAAAATTAACACGTTTAATACGGACATCGGTCAATACGGACAACGAACAAGTTGTCTGTGTCCCGAGTGACAAACGCTTTACGGACACTGGTTATCTGCGCACTGTCAATTTCAGTATTTGATACTTGTACTGTGGTGCTTTACTTTCACACATGTATACCTACCGATCCTCGGTTGGTAGACTTTGAAATAAAACAAGAGGCTACAATTAGCCTAAACTCGGGCTTGCAAAAAACAGTATTGTATCCCTAATTTAGCGCTAAACAGAGAGAAGAGAGAAAGAAACAGCGAGAAGTCTGTCTTTCTTACATCAGACGCATTGCGCTTAGCTTGTGTTGGAGTCTATTTCTTTGCAGTGTAAATCCGTAGACCTTTATCAGATCAACCGTATCTGCCTTTAAAATTACAAAATTGCTTTACAGCTCAACCATTGAGGACAATAATAATAACACTTGTAAAAATTATTTAGAAAAAGCCCGCGATAGGTGCCACTAGTAGAAGTTGAACCGGGGTTGTTTACATTAGGAACAGTAACAATGACCTCTAGACAACTGAGGTTCAGCATAGCTAATGAGGTAAAAATAGGTTATTTATTGCAAAAAACTAAGCAGACTTGCTTTCGCTTCGATGAATATTCTGCTAAGCGTTTGAGAAAGGAAACGCTTATCAAACGATGTAGGAGTTTTTCACATAGACGTTAATGGTGTCTCGGTGAAATGTGTGGAGAAAAAAATAACCTGTTTACGAATACGTCATTTCAAACATAAGAAAGAGAGTAAAGGAATTTGCGGTCAGTATCATTTCACGCAGGTAAAAGCTTAAATCGCTTATCATTCAAAAACTAATGTCCAGAAATTGAGATATTGTGGAAAAATAGTAAATAAACTACCGGGGATGTATGATATCCCGTACTTGAGTTATTCATGTACCACTCAAAATTAGATTAGTATGGAGCCGTGAGGGGGAAACACGGCAGTCTAATTCAAAACATATGGAGTTCAGTTTGATCATGTTAAAAGTATTCTTCTCGCTGTTGAACTTGCAAACATTCGTATAGACACTTCTCTCAGCATATTAGTCGTTCAGACTTCAAAGTGGTTATACAGTGGAACCCCGTTAATACGGACACCAAGGGGACATGACAAAGTGTCCGCATTATCCCAGGTGTCCGTATTAAGAGGGCTGGTAGAAATTAAAACGTCGCGGACGCATATTTTATCGATACAAAGGCTAAAGCAGACATTTTTACGGAAACAAAATGTTGCTTAATTTCTTGACGGTAATTGTAACTATAATGAGTTGAGACTAAAGAAACGTTTCGGTAATTTATCTGAAAATTTCTTCCTGGATTAGAGGATTCCATGTTACCAAGGACGTTTCGACTGTTACATGCGGTTGAAATGTTACCTTCTGCAACCAGAGTGGGAAAATGCCAAGGATAAAGACGCAGTCGTGTATTAAAAGAAAGTCGAGTTATCGCCCACATTCCTTATCACCTTGCGGACACAAAAAAATCACACTGGTATAGTCACTCATTACTCGGGCTTGTAAAAAACCCGAGGTTTAAAATGGGCTTCACTTTTCGTCGTCGTATTTCATTCGCAAAAGGCACTTCTGGCGTTTCTGCGCAAGCGCGAACTACAAATAACAACTCACAAAAGCAAGAATGGTGCCTGTTGTTTCCGAGGGGTAAATACTTTTATAATAGGAACGTTAAAGCAATTACAAAGACGGTCACGTGATAAAACGGTGTAACTTACTTTTATAATCTAATGAAATCTTTAGTTCACAGTCAAGGCCAGGTTTTATTTATAGATAGTGTTCTTATGATACTGATAACATTTCATTGAAAACTATTCAAGTTCACATCCCGTCTCCATCGTCTCTTCACTTTAAAGTCAATTTAGGAATAGTGCTGAATTATAACAGAAAAGAATAAGAGTTGCAGTTACAGCCAATCCAGGTAAGTATTCCGATCAAAGATTCCTTGAGGCAGGTCCTTCAGCTCGTTGTTCTTGAGGTACCTACGAACAATCAATCAGTTAACATGGTGTTAGAAAGGTCAACATTTTCTCGTCCAAAGTTTCTTTATTTAGTAAAGCCCACCAACTAATAAAAGCCACATCACTGTTCGAAAGCCGATTAACCCTATTCCAAGATTGAACAGTGACCACAATGATGTTCTGCAAAATTTTATATCATGGGACATAAATCCTGAAAAGGAAAAATCAGCAAAAGAAACTTTTGTCCAAAAGTGATAAGAGAAAAAAAATAATAATACCGTTTACGCTAACCCTGAATTAAGTTCTCGGCTTTCCAAGAAATGGACTCTGATTGAGATTTTACAAAAAACACGCGCGCCTCTTTTAATTCTTCGTAGACTAGAACTCATCCTGGCTCCAGTAATCAGGGGCCCTGATTGAGAATTAACAAAAACCCATTTCATACGCCTCTGATTTTCTCTGTACACTAGAACTCATCCTAGCCCCGGAAATCAAGTTTAAGATATTCGTTCAATATATATCAAGACTGAAGACAAAACCGTGTCGTTAAAAACCGATGGGGATTTTAAGTCACTTAAGGTGACACAGTTTCCGCGCGGTTAGCGGTAATTAGCGTGATGGCGCCAGTTTAAATTAGATAGACATAGATGGCGGCAAAAAAATTATGTCTGTTTTTTGTCGGCTACTGAAACCACGAAATGGAAAAATGAGGTATTTAAGATGCGTTCACCTGTGTTTACGTTTGAAAAGAAAGTGCGAAAATATGTATCAATAACGTTCCGAGTCGCGTCGAACTGATAGCGTGACTATAAACTGTTGCCAAGAGAGCCGCAATAATTATGTCCTTTTCAGTCTTCCACTATCCTGCCTTCGACTTTGCTTTCAAGAACCGCGTACTGTAGAGAAACGGACGAGAACAGCGAGAAAACTCCACAGTCACCGCGGCAAAAAACATCAATTTTATTCCACGCGGACGGTGAAAGCCTCGAAGCGCAAGGCAAAGACAGAAGAAGTCAGAGCTGAACTTTACAAACGCCGTTTATTTCCCCAAACCGAAAACAAGGAGAACAACACATCGGCTGAACCGCGCATTCTTCACAAAAACCAACCATGCTGGTGGAGAAATGGTCAGCGCAAACTTCGGGAATTGGGTAAATTATTTGCAGCCCTTCTTTGGTTATGTGTAAATAAACACTTCTCAAAGGGACGAGAAAACTTTATTTCACCAGCTTCCTGATTCAGTCAGTGACATCAAGCCCACAGAACTGTCTGGATACAGAATTACTGATCTGGGTTTCTTTTAACTTTCTCTTTAAAATCATGTGAGCACTTCAGCACTGCAAATCTGGTGAAATATGCCAACATGCTTTATACAATAGTATTAAATTGCCTCAAGCAAACTTTTCAAAAATGGTTTGAAAAGGTGAATAATTTAATTTTCGGTCCTATCCACTTTTCCAAGGGCCCCTTTCTATTACTTATGCAGTCACAGAAATAAAGGAGGGATGCGCAAGCTTCTTTCTGTCGCATGCCATAAATGTGGCAGCAAAAATGTTTTTTTTTCTTCCAGACAACTCCACAATGGCAAAAGAGTTCCTGGCGCCTATAAAATTAATACGCAAGTCGATCTTGGTCGCCACTGACAGCGGTATAGGATATACACATGTCAACAGCTTTTCCACCACATTAAGAGTCCCCATGTTAATTCGGAGGCCGTTCAATAGACGCGAGAGTGAAATTGCTGTAGCTATTGAGAAGGTTGCTACTAATTCCTGCAGAATGGCTATGGAAAATGAAATTTTGTATTGAAATTCTTATGGAAGACCCCTGATCCTGATTGTGCAGTACATCTCGCTATTCTATATGATATGCAATGGTTAAAACGTGAGAGGAGCAACGATTCGCTGACAAAACATAGAGAAATCAAGGGCTCCAAAACCAAAAAGTCCTGGACTACTCTTGTGCTAATAAATTCTGTAGTATCTCTGAAACTGCTCAGTCAAAAGGTAAAGAACCAGCTCATCATGACTGCCGCCAAAATCAGAAAGGTTCGTCTGAAGTAGGAGTTAGAGTTTTTCATGACTATCCTAATCATGGTGTGAAGTACTCTGTACATCGCGTTTAGACCAGGAAATGATTTGGAGGAAACCGCTGCCTTAACTGCCATGGAATCATGTATTGCTGATATCAGTCTGTGGATGCATACGGATAAGTTAAAACTGAATTCGGATAAGACAATGTCTTCTGATTGGAACGCGACAACAACTTCAGAAAGTCATTAACGTCAGTATCTGATCGGTTGGCGACTCCCAAATTGCTCCATCATGTGAAGTTCGAAACTTAGGAACCTGGTTTGATTCGAAAATGAGTATGCTAAGTCATATTAACAGAACTTGCTCATCTGCTTTCTATTAACTTTATAACATACGTAGAATTAGGAAATATTTTAGTAGTCCAGCCACCGAATCATTAGTTCAAGCTTTTATAACCAGTAGCGTATGGCCTCCCGAATTCACATATCATGAAACTCCAACGGATACAGAATGCCGCAACTCGGCTGGTCACAGGAACACCAAGATTCTGTTATGTTATACCGTTGCTTTTTCACCTTTATTGGCTCCCGATTAGTTACCGTATAAAGTTTAAGATTCTGCTTTTGACATTAAGTGTTTATAAGGTCTAGCTCCTAATTATCTGATTGATTTAATTACCATTAAAAAGCAATCCAGATACTCTCTTAGTTCAAACGACTCTTTATTGCTTGAGTTACCTAGAACTAAGACCCGTCCAACCCTTGGCGATCGTGCATTCTAGTCAGCTGCACCTTATCTTTTGAATGCATTACCTTCAGCAATTCGCAACGTAAAGACATTGGACACTATTAAGGCTGCTGTTAAAACTCGTTTTTATTTATTTATTTATTTAGCTTTTAAATAGATTTTTATTCATTTCTTATCTTTTAACTAGTTTAATTACTAAGCAATTGTTGCGTTTGATTGTGTATACGTTTGTAGTTTTTAATAGTCTCTTATGTTTTTAGTTACTTTTGACATAATTTTGCTTTAAAAATATTGTGAAGCGCAAATGAATATATTCATATAGAGGTCTGCGCTATACAAATGTAAATTATTGTTATTATTATTATTATTATTATTATTACTCTATTTGAACAAGTGGCATACCATTGTACAAAAATGGTCTGACAGCACGCATGCAACAAGAGCATGCGCACTTGTGAGTCACCTTTAGAAGAACAGGTCCAAAAAAAGCAATTCCCCTGTAGAACCTGTCTGGTCACAGAAAGTTATTGCAATTGATTATTTTCAGAAATGCTTTAGCTGTTTGAACCAAAAAAAGAAAAGACCATTCCTAAAAACTGAGATCTTCACTTATTGGTATTGTGCCCTATGTATTTGGTAACCAAAAAACTATGCGAGGAAAACAAATTGAACTGGTGCAAGTGGCTCCAAAATACTGAAACCTCCTTCCACAATGATCTCCCAAATTTCGAAGATGTGAAGGGAGAAAAACTCAAGGAGAATTTAACTAAATTGCACTCCAGTATACTCCAGTGAGACTATTATTAAAGGAAAACTTGTTGAAAATGCCTCTTCGCAGAGTGATGAAAGCTTACACGGCACAGTTGGTTCTAAAGTTACTAAAATAAGATTTTGCGGAGGAAGCGAAAGTCCAGATCGAAGGCAAACCCTGGTAAACAATATCTACTCAATAGACATTTGCACAGTGTTCACATCCGAACTTGGCCAAATTACTGCGCAAAAAATAGCACTTACTAACTAAGAAAGGCAGCACAAAATTTAAGAAACATCGTACACTGGATTATGGCGCAAAACTCAGTCGTTAACCGTAAATGCTACCTCTCTCATGAAATGCTCCAGAATTTATCATTTAAGCTTTTTCTTCAGGGATTTTTTTTTCTGTTGACTGACTGAGCTGTAATTTATCGATGTCTCTGCCTTTTCAAATGAGCCTAAACCGAGTAATTATGTATAATGCTGAAGTTCAGTCAGCATTCAAGTTTAAAGGATTTTTTTACAACTCGTGTCAGCTGAGATTCGGCTAAGAATTGTTAAAACAATACAACAATAAAACACAAACGGGCTCAAAACTTGTGATTCCCGAAAAACTTATTATTAGCCCTGAGGAAATGCATACGCCAGCTCTCATTACATCGTGCATGAGCTCTTAAAAACAACCCTTGAACAACACAAGACTCCAAAATATCGGAAGGAAAACTTGAAAACGAATAGTCTCTGGTATTCGGTTCGATGTCAAAAGATTTAAAATGGCCCCATGCAGGACTACACATCCAACGGTTTCTAGCACTTTTCAACTGTTGCTCTTACCTTTAAAGTGTTATTAAACGCATGCCAATCATTGGTGAACAAGTGAAGTTATGAACAAAATGTTACACTTAATACGTTCACTGGAGCCTTGAGAAACACCAATAATTCTAGCTTTAAGCCACAAAAACTAAAACACGAGCTCACTGTAGAAAAGCTATAAGCGTATTGAGATACGTTTTGCAAAGTTAACAAAAATTCTTAGCAGCGATTACATAGCTACCTTAACAAGTTATGTGAGAATGAATATATGAAAATCATATAAAGATATGATCATTCACATACGTATTCTTAACAAGTTAAGTCGAAAAAATTCATAACTTGTTTATTTGTTTGATACAACTATGAAGGTAACAACATATAAAGATTGGTAGTAATGATCCATCGAAGCGCTGGAAACCGGTGTGAGCCACCGAGGATGGTTTCACTGAATAAATGAACTCAAAATGGTCGAAACATTTCAATGAAGCAAAGGTAATTAGATTCAAATTAATAACATCAGGATAACACGCAGAGTAATAGTAGCATTTATACCATTCCGACTGATAGGAGGCTTACAAAAATAAGTTGGTCTTTACTTGGGGCGTCTGCCAAGAAGTTAATTTAGATCCACAACATTTCAATCTTAAGTAAACATTGTGATTCTTGGCTACAATTTGGTGCATCCAATTTCAACTCGCATTTCGCTTACCGAACGTAAATGTGAATTAACAACGAAAAAACAGCTAACAAATTTACAAAAAATTTGCTTTTAATTCAGTGCTCGCCAAAAAAGGAAAACCATTTGGTTCACAAGGTGCCTATCGGTATAATGTTATGTTAAATACATAGTGAACTGGAGGGTAACAGTTCCTTCTACATTGATTTCAGGATATTTGCGCGCAATAAGTATTGAAGTATTACGGTTCTTTCGGGTGTTTCTCCCCGAGCGGAAGTATCCATTCCACGCGAAATTGAGAAAATCGATTCGGAAAACAAATCTAACATCACAGCCAATCACCTATTCGTTCACATTTAATGTTTGATGAGCCACAGGGAAAAACATAAGGAGGTAAGTCAGTCAAATGCAGATAAGTGATAATTGACGTTGACGAAAAGTGAGGAAATGAAGTTGGTTGGTAGGGGAAGGGGGGGGGGGAGGGGGGGTGAACAAAATTTATAATAAAGGTTTGCGCATGTTTTCAAATTACATTATTATTTTGTTGTTGTTGTTGGTTAACTTTCAAATGTAGAAAAATGGTGATACACCTCTTCCAACCGACTTTCCTCCTACAATCCACAATTCCCCAAAGAAGAACAAAAGAAAACGTTTTTGCATGGCCAAATTTGTCACTATCTTTACGATAACTAGCTTTATGTCTAATTTGGCACCAGAGCAAAAGAAACTTTTGAGATCTTTGTCAACAAAATACACACTTAACTTGTTAATTGCTATTACTGATCATGAATTTAAAAATGTCGTGAAGAGGAAAATACTGCCGTCAACGGAGTCAGGGCGTGCGCACATCACAGTCAGATTTTTCACTCAGTAACTTTTCTTCGTTGAATGACATCTGCTGAGAAACCAGTCTTAAATGGTCATTTATGACAACCTCTTGAGCAATATTAAGCGGACAATCCAAACAAATCAATTCCTTTGTAAATGCTGTTTCAAATTCTCACAAGAAAACTTTGGGTAATAACAATCCCCTCATCTCACGATGGAAGTATTGGTTGGCTGGTACGTGGGAAGACCGACTTAGAAACTTTCAAAAAGAGTTAACAATTAGTTTATAACAGGCGAAGTTTTCAACTCGTGTATTACTGGATGTCTATTGACTTTAATCCCCCTGACCAGAATATAGCTTTCTTGTTAGTTACTAACATCTGAGACTACAATCTCGGACACAATTCTTGAAACGCTAGCTCCCTATTTCCCCTCCTTCCCTTTCAATGTTGACAGGAAGGGGAGTAGGTTGGGTGAGATGTGGTCGACAAAATTTGTGACGCTTTTGTCGAGTGTTACAAGCAATAGACCTTTTTAGCTTGTAGATTTTGTTTTCCCAATGTAGACCATGTGATGCTAACCTAGAGAACTGTTTGCTTGAAATTTCGCCTTATTCACGTGCATGTGAACGCATAATTTATGCAAAGACAAAAGGAAAATCCCCTTGGGAAGAGCACATGGTCTACATTGGGACAACAAAATCTACAAAGCTAAAAAGGTCTATTGTAACCGGGATTGTAGCTATAGTGACCTACTGAGAAGACGCTCGCTTTCAATTTAGTTAGAAATTTCTGAAATCTACCAGAGAAAGAAAAATATTGCTTTAAGTATTCCCATGACCAAATGTTGTTTAATTTTCCACCTCTGCGATATGACAGGAGTAAGTAACTCGTTCTTTAACAATATTCCACTTCACGTTAAGCTGCATCTATGTTCAAGCTTTATTCCGAATCAGTCGTTTGATTCAGGGTGTGTTGTCAGACTAGCGACAAGGGAATGGGAAGCCGAAAAGGCCGAAAAGGCCATCAAAAGTGACGATAACTGCATCCATTTGTATTTAATTTAGTCATATACTCGTTTGATTCCCGGGGAAGAGAAGGCGATTATTCGACCGCCATCATTTTAATTTCTTTTACGGCTTAAAAAGATTATAATACGATAGTAATTTGAGCGTGGTTTTGTGACAGGCTCATCTTGTAACTTTGCTTGTTCTCCGCAGCAGGTACGGCTGAGTAAATTTGGCGACGATGACTTTCCAAAAGCCTTTTAAATGCAGCAGTAACAAATGGCTTTGCATAAAATGCACGTTTACTCGCAACACTGTCGCTAATTTCGAAAACATTGGGAAAGTCCGAACACAATAGTATTCAAGTGATAACGCAGAAGTACTCAGGTTCCCCTGCATTATGTTCCATCAAAACTCAAGGGAAAAGAGAACAAACAACCTCAGTTGCATCTGAGCCTTTGCAAACATGCTCAGTATGGACGTCTTGCCGTTAAGCAGTGATCTTTGACTTCTATCATGTACTTAAACGAGCAAACAAAACTATAATTAGTTTGATAATGTTTATTGTTGTGCATTAACCTTCCTTTATTCTTTAGAGTGGGCCAAATTTATCTCGAATTTTTTTGGGCACAGATTTGGCAACTCGACTGCTTCATCCCCTACCCCTTTACTCGCACATATCTTTTTTTGTTCGATGTCATGGGTTGGGAGCATTAACGTTTGATGTTATCATTACGTTTACCGCGGCCAGTGGTGAATTGAGGATTCCATTGCACGTTTACAATATTTAGTTTCTCTCCATATTGTTGCTGTCAAATGATACTCAAGACTCGAGAGGTTTAGAAAGAAAATAATGGGCACAAATAGTTTGCGAGACACTAATGCATCAATCAGCAGCTTCCTCCTGGGACCAACCCCCGGGGCTCCCACGGGAACCCAGGAGCATTTGTCGAGATTTTCAGATATTTGTTGCCCGAGGGTATGGGGAAACTATCACTTTTGTTCATAGAGATTGCACCCCAGGGGGCAGAACCTGAGCATTTGCTGATCAGCGGTATACCCTATCAACGATTCCCGGATGTTGTTCGAGGCGTTCACTTCGCGCCCTTGTCGCACGAGATATAGGGCTTGAATATAACCAAGTTCTTATCGACATGCCTGTTTACAACGCTTGGAGCTTAGACAGAAATAAGAATAAAGCTGTTCAGGGACTCACAGCGCTCAAAAAGCATACGTCTTTTCTCCATTTTTAGAAAGAAAAAGAAAAGAAAGAAAGAAACTTTGTTTACCGAGGGTAATATACATTATTACCGGTAACCCGGTAGTTTACATAACGGCTCTCAAAACCGTAAAAGAAAGTAAATATATACAATACAACTATTTGGTCAAGTGGAGCCAAATGCACTGATATACAACAAACTTGTAATGAGGGTCTCAGCAACGCAAATAGCTGGTTTTTGCACTGCTCCTTATTGTTGCACCAAGGGGCAGGGGATTTGTCACAATTCCTCTGCCCTATACCCAGGGGAATTTGATGAGGTTTGAGTGGGCATTTGGACAAATCCCCCAGGGTCCCCGTGGGTGGGCCCCAGGGGGAGGCCGCTGATTGATGCATAATAACTTAACTTTGTCAAGAAAGGTTTCAGAAAACACTAATTAATAGAAATAACGGGCGCTGCTTCACTTCGACCAAAACCAGAGATCCATATTCCTTTTTTATCAACGTCGTCAGCCAGGCAAGCATGCCAGATGATATACTTGCCCTGGCCAAATTTTGCTCGCCCTCACTAAAGTGCAGAACTATGTGTAACTGGAACGTTTGCCTTTTTTATTTCCGTCGTGCAGTACCGACTCATAGATTTCTTTTTCACTTGAAACAACGTTTTGTGGTGGTCTTGTGAATCATTATGTGTCCCAGTTGGAAGTGTTTGCAATGTGGACTTGGTGCATGCTGAAGCACTGCGCACAAACGCCAGCCAGGGTCTCACCATTTGCCACAAGAGGCGGAAGAAGCAAGAAAGAATGTATGCATTCTTCCTGTTCATATCTCAATCTGGCTTCTTTTCAGAAGCAACAGCTTCACTTTTTTTCTTCACTGGAGGTGGCGAAACACCGTCCAAATGTTGCCATACATGGTGATTGCGATCAATTGTCGTGTTTTGCGTTTTACCAGTTAACTACCCGTCAATTCGAGCGTGTGCCCGTTTTCCCATTCCCTGTCCATTTCTAGCGCCTGCCACGTAGGCTAACTACAATAAAATTGAGGCTGCAATTGTTTCGAAGAAAATAGATGGCGCCCAATGCAACGAATTTTGCATGTTATACTCTTTTTTTCTGAAAGTCCCAAATGGACGAGACGTGATCAGGACTGTACTTGATAATATCATGAAAATTTAGGGTAAATGTTGAGATGGAGTTGAAACGTTACTCGTCCAAAGGACGAGTTTTGGAGTTATTTTACTCGTCCGTATGACTTATTAGTCGTCTCGGACGACTGGACGACTGCGAATGTGGATCCCTGCCAAAACCTATCGATCATCCACACGATTGCTACAAACATTTTTGCGGCAGGCAAGAATTACGCAACTAAAACGAGGTACATAGCTCACAGCGTCGGTTCTGTATCAGTTTTCTGTTTACTTTATTCTGGAGTAGAGGTAACTTTGAACTTTATCATCATTTAATCATCTATTTTACCTTAACTGTGTGAGTTGTTTTTCACTTTTTCTTATTGATCTTTGGCATCTTGGAAAATTATACTAAAACTATGACGCGCCAAAACGGACAAAAATACTTCCTTGATATATATAAGACTTCTTCTTAATATATAATACTTGTTTCATATAGATATAACTCGATGTAGAAATATCCAACTTGTTTCCAAATAAATGCAACATCTTGTCTATATGTAAAACTTCTTCTGAATATTTATACAACTTGAGGCACACATACAAAACTTGTTTCAAATATTTGACTTGGTTCATACAAATAGGTCTTGTCAGCTCGGCGCGCCGCAAAAATAAAACTTCTTATCTATTAGATTATTGCAAATCGATACCACAGGTAGTATCCAGGCTTCTGGAAAACAATGTCTGCCGCCAAATCAACATGCCAGACGAAGGAGTTGTCAGTCAACGAAGACCAACTGAAGTGTTTTGCAAGACTGATAGTTATCGTTATTAACATCGTAGGAAAAAAGTAAACAATGTTCACTTCCACGCTGGCGAAAAAAATTCTAGCATAATGTACAAAAGCCTAGGATGAGGGCTCTTCGATATCTGAGAACAATATTTCTAGATTTTTTTCGCCAGCGTGGAAGTGAACATTGATATACCTCACAAATTAATGTGATTTGGTAAGCTGAAGCCACTCTAAAGGCACTAAGGCCACATGGTAGCGGGCATTACCCCTTAAATCTACCAAAGCAAAGATTGAGCTAATGGCCTTAGTGCCTTTAGCTATGCCATGCTGATGAGGCCTAACCAGGCCGAAACAGCTGTCCATGGCTGCTAATGCTTGGGCTCAATCTTTGCTTTGGTAGATTTAAGGGGTAATGCGCGCTACCATGTGGCCTTAGTGCCTTTAGAGTGGCTTCCGCTTACCAAATCACATTAATTTGTGAGGTATATCCTTGTCACTCCAGCCACATCCCACAAGCTTTACGTTTTTACTGCTTGTTTTATGGATATGTGGGTACTTGAGCCTGAGCATTAGCTATGCCATGCTGATGAGGCCTAACCAGGCCGAAACAGCTGTCCATGGCTGCTAATGCTTGGGCTCAATCTTTGCTTTGGTAGATTTAAGGGGTAATGCCCGCTACCATGTGGCCTTAGTGCCTTTAGAGTGGCTTCAGCTTACCAAATCACATTAATTTGTGAGGTATATCCTTGTCACTCCAGCCACATCCCACAAGCTTTACGTTTTTACTGGAAGTGAACATTGTTTACCTTTTTCCCACGATGTTAATAACATTAACTATCAGTCTTGCAAAACGCTTCAGTTGGTCTTCGTTGACTGACAACGCCTTTATCTGGCATGTTGATTTAGCGGCAGACATTGTTTTCCAGGGGTTTACCTAAAACATGGTATCCGGAATCCGGAATCCAGAATCCGGAATAAGGAATACGGAATCTAGAAACTGTTATTAATAATTAATAAGAGGGTTAAAAGAACCGAAGAAAACGATAGATGTCTTACAGGAGGAGGTGGGTGACAGGACTGAATTCTTAATCTGGGACTTGGTTTGTTCTTTCCAGTTGAGTCGATGTGAAGGGACATAGGGATAACTATTAAGTAAGACCGTATACGGGATCATTAAATGCAGCTTAACGAGCTGACCCGCGAGATTTTACACTAGCCTCGTACATTTTTAACCTTAAGAAACAAACAGGCCCATGCAGTGCGGCCCTCGTTGCAAAAACGGAGTGAGAAGTCTTGCTATTGGGAGGAAAATCTTTCTTGGAGCAGATTAACAACGTTTATTGCCTACTGTAAAAGTAGGCCTGACGGAGTCCTCAGTTGTTGTAGATATCCTTAACCGATCAGAAGTGGAAAGCAGCAGATTTGACGTGCTCGAGGTTCCTATCTTAAAGTTTCAAGGTATATTGGGCACCATACTAACTTAGGTTTCAGCAAAGGAGCGACTCTTGGAAAGCCCCTCGAAGAAAAGAACAATGACAGAAGACGGTATGAGCGAAAATATTTCTGAAAATGTTGTAAGCAAATGAAAGCGCTAAAACAATCCTCACCCAGCCCCCATAGCTATCATTTCCAGGTGAGGCATTTATAAACGTCCTTTGTTGTTTTGAAATAAATAATTGTTTTGTCTTCTTTTTTTCACCAATTAATCTCTCGGATTATATTTATTTCGTGTTAGTTTCTTTTTTCTGTATATTTAAGGCTATGTCTACACTATGCCGGATAGCATTTTATGCCGTTGTGAAAAATACTACGGCCTGGTGTGAACGGCAGTGGCCCAAAACCGCCGCTATCTTTCCACTAGAATCCAATTTTTGCTCCTCGTTGTTGATTTCCGTTTCGGTTCGATTCTTTGTTCACACTACTCCAGAAAGTGTCACGAAAACCTATCCGATATGTGACGATTCACTTTCAAGACCGCAGCGGCCCAGCATCGCTCCGACGCAAAAATCGTGCCGAAATCATCGTTTTGAATGTGAACAAAGGCCCTATCCGATATGGTTTTCGTGCCGGCACAAGAGCTATCCGGTTTAGTGTAGACATAGCCTAAGGCTTTTTTTAAATTGAGTTTTCTTCGTCTTTTGGAGATGTTCCGGAATGTACCTTCCGGCATGGAACAACAGACAATGACCAATCAGGCGTAAGCGTTCCCACGCGCAATTAAGTCAAAATATGCAAAGTGATTTTTCTCTGCTTTTTGGTCACGTAGCGTTCAAAATAATAAGCAAAAATAGCTCTTGTTTTATAAAGAGAGGCTGAAATGAATAACAAAACATTGAAAACGGACAAAAAGAAGAGAAGGCGCTTTTAGTTAAAATGATTTGATTTTAAAATGTTCAAAATGCACAATGCATTGATTAGTATCGTTGTGGTGTGATTGAAAGCCGTGTCTTTAAAGGAATCAGGTGGTTTATTAAAGGCAAAACCAAAGTATTAAAATGTTACCCTAGATTAAAACTTCATAGGCTTGATTGCTGCAAAACTCAGGCTAAGTCGTCATATAATTTGTTGACCATGTTATTACCCAAGCGACTTCAACCTTTGTCAAAATTTTCTACCAAACTTCTTTACATTCCGTATTCCGGATTTCGTATTCCGAATTCCGGATTCCGGGTTCCATATTTTAGGTAAACTCGTTTTCCAGAAGCCTGGATACTACCTGTGGTATCGAATCGATAAAAAGTTTTATTTTTGCGGCGCGTCGAGCTGACAATTACTATTTGTGTGAACCAAGTCAAATATTTGAAATAAGTTTTGTATTTGTGCCTCAAGTTGTATAAATATTCAAAAGAAGTTTTATATATTTACAAGTTGTTGTGTTTATTTGGAAACAAGTTGGATATTTCTACATCGAGTTATATCTATATGGAACAAATATTATACATCAAGAAGAAGTCTTATATATATCAAGGAAGTATTTTTTCCGTTTTGGCGCGTCATATAAAACAATTTATCTTCTTAGGCTCAGTCAATGAATATTGGTAATTATCATTCAATACTTTTCTCCCTTCCTTTTCATTACCCCAGAGCCTACCACGTGACCTACAAATGACTGTCTACAAATAATGGACTGCTCGTGCGCAGTACCGTCCAACTGTGATGTTGCTACAAATAATATTCTGCTCATGCGTAATTGTGTCCACGCGTCCAAGCTCTTCAAATTACCGAAAATAATGATGAAAAACAAGCTTTGTTGTCGAATGATAAAACTATTATTGAACTCGGTTCTTGCAAAATGTCTTGATTTGTAATCAGTTATTTGCTTACCGCATTTTCTCGATTAAACGCCGGACCCCGATAACAGGCCGGCCTCTTATAAACGCCGGGTTAAAACTGCTAATTTCTAAATAAACGTTAAGGGCGTTTGAACGAGGTCCCGGCGTTTGCTCGAGGTGCCCATTTGCGGTCTGAGATTACAAGTAAAAATGATATCTTGAATATCACTGCTACGTCAAACTACTAAGTACCGTATGCTAGTTTGGTAATTTGAATAAATGTGAGGAAAAGAACCGGCGTAACATAACTAGGATGGATGCTGTACAACAAAACAAAACACATTATCAATGTCCGCGTTTGTGTTGTATTACTGACGCACTTTCTTTCTTTACTATAGTACTCTCTATCTTTGGATCCCTCCAGCACTTGTTTGTTTATAAGTTGTTTAAGTCTTTTCATGAGTTGTCCTTTCTGGGAGGAAATCGCGCATTGAACAGTAACAGGGATTTGAAGGTCGCCTTTCTTGTGCTCCATTAATTAAAACGCCGGACCCCTTTTAACGTCGGTTTCAAATAAAATCCGCGACCAAACCGCGGATGTTTTTTTATTTCAATAAACGCCGAGAATAAACGCCGAGGGCGTTTATCGAGAAGATACGAAATTACAGTTGAGTAGAAACATGACCTGTTAAAAATGACCAAAATACTTTACTTACTTTCATAATCTAATGCGACGTGTAGTAAACATAAAAGGTCAGATTTGGACAAATAATTGGTAAATATCCTATAAAATGCTATCTATCTCTATCCCTACATGACAACCGTCCTCTATCCCTACATGACAACCGTCATGGAGGACGCACATGCAACCGCCAGCTCCGTTTCAACAGTTTCCGATTCGTGTACCACGATAACAAATCGTTGAATCTCGATCAATATTTGTTGTACAATGCAGCTAAGAACAGATTTAGTTGGAACGGCACTGTTGAGAATCTCGAAACATTTATCGTCGCGAGACTAACTAGACCAACTGATGATGCAGTTGATGGCGGCAATAGTGACGAGTTAACCAAGTCATATAACAGCTTCTGTGCAATTCTAAAGTTATCTGATACAACATTCAATTTCTATCGAGACACGAAGACACTCCAAGTGCAAGTGAGAGCGGCTGAAGATGTAAAAGTTATTCTTGAAGAGGTTGTGAATAACATACAGCCTGCCGAGAAGTTAACTGAATAAACTGCCGAGCATAACAACAGCGGCACCATTGTGATCAACGAAGAACCTGATGATCAGTACAGTACAAAGTCCAAATCAAATCAAGGGAAGAAGAAAAAGAAGGCTTCCCAAATTGCCACAGCCACAGCCACCGAAAGAGGCCAACGGCGCAAGGGAAAACCGTGAAGAAAAAAAGAGATCAAATGGGGAAACAGTCATTGTTGGAGACTCGATAATCAAGGGACTTCGCAGGTACTTATTGAGTAGGGCAGCAAAGCGTCGCGTAGCTGTGAGAAGTTTCCCTGATGCTACAACTGCCGATATGAAACATAATCTACAGCCTTGCCTGGAAGCAAAACCGAAAATGATATTACTTCATGTCGGTACAAATGATTTAAGCAGCTCAACGTCCCCGCGGAACGTAGCAGAAAAGATTGTGGATCTGGGGAACATGGTCGCTTCTACTTCCCCTGACACCCGAGTAACCATTTCAGCAATAACACCAAGATTAGACGAAGACTCACTTACAAAGAAGGTAACTGACTGCAATAAAATTTTAAAGACATGCAATCAGAAGGGATGGGGTTTTGTCCAACACCCGAGCATTCACGAGTCATGTCTAAACAATCGAAAGCTCCACCTTAATAGGAAAGGTATCGCAATTTTAGCTAGCAATTTAGTTAATAATATTGTCCATTGATTCGACTCTTACTTGGAAACTGTGACGACAGCTGATTACACCCCCACAAGTACTGCCCGGGGCAATTCAAATACTATTATTCCAAAGTGCCGTGGATTTAAAATGGCCAGTTTGAATATTACAAGTCTCTTGAAACATATAGACGAACTCTGCATTATTTTAAATGATCAAAGCATCGACGTATTGGCCATAAATGAGACCAGGCTTGACAAAAATATTTCCGATCAAGAGGTAAATGTCCAGGGTTATGATATCATCCGCCGCGATAGGCCTACAAATGGCAGGTTTGGTGGCGGTGTATGTTCTTACATCAGTTCAAACATAAATTATTTCATCCGCAAAGATTTGGACAACCAGTTTCTTGAAATTTTATCAATCGAAATTCGTAAACCCAACTCAAAACCTTTTGTCGTCACTTCATGGTATACACCTCCAAATTCTCCTCTAGAACTTTTTTTCGTACCTTGACACATTGTTAGGCAAATTAGATTCAGAAAATGTTGAACTTTTTCTCATGGAGGATATGAATTGTGATTTGTTATCAAAAGACAATGTTTATGCAAAGGCTCTCCTGAACGTTACTGACATTTATGGTTTGAAACAACTTAGTTTTGAATCAACTCGAATCACACCTTTAACAAGTACTTTAATTGATTTAATTTTTACCAATCAACCAGACAATGTATATTGTTCTGGAGTCTCTCACATCGCCATTAGTGATCACAGTTTAGTTTATGTTTTCCGAAAAATTTCAATTCCCTCTGCTGCTAAGGGAATCAACTTCATAAGTTATCGACAGTTCAAACATTTCAAAAGCGATAACTTTCGAGCTGATATTTTTGCGCAACCTTGAGATGACCTTAAGCAATATCATGACCCTAATGATATGTGGAAGAAGTGGAAAAATTTATTTTTAACTCTCTGCGATAGACATGCTCCACTGAAGACCAAAAGGACGCGTAATTCTAAATCTCCATGGATAACTACTATTTTAAAAAAGCGGATGAATTACAGGGACCGTCTTAAACGTAAAGCCATTAAGACTAACGATCCATCTACTTGGAACCAATTTAGAACGATGAGAAATCAAGTAAATCGGGATATTAATACTGCCAAAAAGTCTTACTATAAAAATGTCTTTAATAATTGCTCTGGAGATCAACACAAAACATGGAAAACTATTAACGAACTGACATCACGCAAGTCCAATAAAACTGTAATAAACGAGATAGACTACAACGAACAAAAATAAAAAAACCAAGCTGATGTGGCAGAAATGTTAAACTCTTTTTTTACAGAAATTGGGCCTAACCTTAGCAGACATGTAACGGAGGTTGATAATTCCTTCGAAGACTTTCTTAGTGAAACTGATGAAAATTTCATTTTTGAAAAAACAACAACTGCACAAGTTTTTTCACTCCTATCAAAACTTTGCCAGTCAAAGGCAACTGGATTAGATAACATTTCGGCGAAATTATTGAGGCAATGCCCTGACTTACTCTCTGAATCTCTTACTGTAATATTCAATCAATCCTTGATAATTGGCATCTTCCCGGATGAATGGAAATCTGCTAGAGTCACTCCATTGTACAAAAACTCCGGGAAGGGTAATGAGCCGACAAATTATCGACCAATATCCGTAATCCCAGTAGTAGCCAAAGTTTTTGAGCGAATAATTTATGACTAGGTATACCACTATCTAAGTAAGAATAGTCTTCTGATACGTCACCAATCCGGTTTCCGTTCTCTACATTCTACGGTTATGGCACTGCTTGAGGCTACCGATAGTTGGGCTATGAACATCGATCGTGGACTCATCAACGCTGTTGTCTTTTTAGACCTTAAAAAGGCCTTTGATACAGTTGACCACGAGATTTTGTTACGTAACTTGCAATGTTATGGGATACGTCAGTCTAGTTACAAATGGTTTGCCTCTTACTTAGATAACCGTACTCAAATTTGTCAAATTAATTGTTGTAAATCAACCCCGAAATCTTTGAAATGTGGCGTTCACCAAGGAACAATCCTAGGACCGCTACTTTTTCTATTATATATCAATGACTTACCAAATTGCTTACACTTTTCACAACCAAGAATGTACGTTGATGATACCAGCTTGACGTTTGCTAGTGCCGACGTCCATGATGTAAATGATTGTCTTAATTATGATCTAAACAAAGTGTACACTTGGTTATCAGTTAACAAGCTTACCTTGAACCTGACAAAAACCGAGTTTATGCTAATTGCATCCAGACAGAAGTTATCGAATCTTTCAGATTGTCCTTCTCTAACTATAAATAACATGACCGTGGAGCAGGTAGCATCAACTAAATCTCTCGGGGTCTGCATCGATTAAACTTTAAATTGGGAAAGTCATATAGAAAATATCTGCAAAAAGATTGCTTCTGCCATTGGTGCAATAAAGCGCATACGACATCAAAATCCTTTTAATATTGTAGTCAATGTTTATAATAGCCTTGTTCAGCCTCACTTCGATTATTGTAGTGAGGTGTGGGGAAACTGTAACAAAGGCCTTTCTGATAGACTTCAAAAGCTTCAAACTCGGGCAGCTCGCATTTTGATGAAAGCTTCTTGTGACAGTAATTTGAATAAATTGTTCCGGGCACTACGGTGGCGAGAACTCTGGCATCAAAGATTAGAAAAGAAATCTATTATGTTGTACAAAATATTACATGTCATGACGCCTGAATATTTAAGATCTAGTTTTGTTTTTCGCGATAGTGTGAATTCTTATCATTTGAGGAATACTGAAAACGCACTAGCTCTTCCAAAACCCCGCACTGATTATCTAAAGAGAAGTCTTTCGTACAGTGGAGCTCAGTTGTGGAACAGTTTACCCCTGGAATTAAGACAAGCGACTTCCTTGAGAGATTTTAAGAATAAATTGAGTCGCCACAGTTTTAAGCAAGTCTTAAGTAAGATTTTAAACACGGCCTCCAAGAAAAGCAGCCTTTTGTTTTTTTTTATTTTTTATTCTCTTGTGATTGTAATTAAGTAGATAGAGAGTTAGTTGAAAATAATTAATTAAGCTGATGGAAATGCCGTGTATAAATAAAGTTATCTTATCTTATCTTATCTTATAGCTTTATGGTCACAAAGCCTCAATCTTCATTAAGTAAAGCGCGTCATCTGTAAGTAAGTAAGTAAGCAACTAAGTAACTTTATTAACGTGTCAGTCGTTCTAGCTTTCGCTAATTGACACAATTTAAAAGTTAAAAACTAAAATACATCTATTTTACAAATTACGATTAAAAAAAATGACTAAGATTCTTATAAAATTTGCGAATGAAATCTAGAGAAAAGTCTATTCATATCCTAAGAACATAAATATATTGTCAGCTTGTGCATAAATTACAATTCTTGCATCCTTCATTTTCGATCAACATCGCCGAGTCTTACTTCCTTATTTGTCGTTTAAAAGAGTTTAAACTGCTCAAGGTACGCTCCTCCTTTGTCAGCTTTGTCAGCGACTGTACTGAGTGAGATTTATTAAAATCGTGCTCGCTCGTTTATTCATCCATCCATCCATCTACCCGTCTGCTCGTCCGTCCGTTAGTTCGTTCGTATGTTTGTTTGTTTGTTTATTTATTTATAATAATGATTTTTATTTATATAACGTTATTTCTACTTAGAAACCAATAACGCTTTACAATAATAATACGTATGAAATATATATGATAATAATACATGAAAATAATAGATAATAGTAATACCTAAAATTATTTGTTTATTATCTTTACAATAGAATTCATTACGGCCCCGTTAACAGGGTATGAAAAGAGATTCGTTCAATATATCTGAAGACTGAAGGAAAAACCAACTTGGATTAAAAACCCCTGGGGATCTTTCTTTTTCATATGAGAATGGCTCCGAATTTGCCCAGAAAGACGTCTCACCGGATTGTAAACTGGAGAAAACGCAGTCGTTATTCCCTTGTGGAAGAGGCCTCTTTTCCTTGTATTCATCGTGCGGAAGAAAAAAAGAAGACTCTGCTTTGGGTCGAAATGGTCTTTGATAAAAGCCGCCGTCAGCGGTCGTGGACGGAGGTTTTAAAACGTATGCTCACTGTATTGTTTGCTTAACGATAATGTGCTAAAAGAGCATCAGGTGATGGTTCGGTCACTAACTGAAACCGCGGCGCATGCTCAACGCAGACCGTTTCGACCCATGGCAGAGGTCTCTTTTCTCCCGTTCGCTAAATACAAGGACAAGAGGCCTCTGCTAGCAAGGAACAGTCGTTAGCGATAAAAATTTTGAAAAGACCAAAAACTTCCATAAACGCGTAAAATGTATTTTGTTTTTCCAGGGAGCCATATTTGACGTTTTGAAAGCGTCATGATGACTGGATGGCGTCAGCTGCATTGAGAGGTACAACTAGTACATATCGAGCAGGGAAGTAGAAGCCAAGAATAAAAATGGTAGAAGATGTAAACGATCGTCGCAGTAATTAACGCTACTAAAGCAGAAGCGAAAAGAAGCCTGCAGCTGCTAACAGATCAGTTGTAGTCACTGACCATCCATGACAAACGCTTTGACAACAAACAAGCCGCAGAATATCCCCTTGCGTTTTTGTTATGTTTCGAAATAAAAAGCTTTCAACTTTAATAGTCTCTTGTGCCATCTACTAAATGATGTTAATAATATGTGATACGTATAAAAATAGCGCAGCTGCGACCAGGTGACGTCATCCAGCCTGGGAGGCTTTTTTTAGATTTTTCACTTTTCAGTTTTGGCTTGTATGTCGAAAGAACAGTAGCTATCGAACTTGAATGGGAAATAGAAAACTAAGACAAGGAAAATAAATAATAAATAGATGTACTTAACTTCCCTTTCCATCTTAATGTATTTGCAGTTCATATCAACCGTTAAACCACACCTCACTTGTCATTTCATATTTCCTTTTTCCTTCTGAAATGGACAGGCTCCCGGAGAAAATTCTCTTAAAAAAAATTAAAAAAAAAGAGAGAGAGAGAGAGAGAGAGAGAGAGAGAGAGAGAGAGAGAGAGAGAGAGAGAGAGAGAGAGAGAGAGAGGGGGTGGGACGCATAGCAACCACGCCTTGTACGTCCGAGGGTTAAATATTCCCATGACCAAATTCCAGGTCATGTTGACTTGCAGCTGTCTTCGCGATTCAGTCAAAATCCTTAATAGCCTTTTGATTGAAAGAGTGTTGTGAGACTAGCGGCGAGGGTGGAGAAGAGGAATAAGAAGAGGGAAAAGATACCTACCCAAGAGGCTCTCAAAAGGGAAAATTCCTATCAGTTAAGGAGGCCAAGGGAATAATTTGACTCTTTGCGAAGATAATATGTTATTCAGCGGAAGTTTTAGAAAGATGATCGCACAATTTTTGATTTTTTGAAGCATCTGGGGCCCGTTTCTCGAAGCTCCGGCAATTACCGGGCCCGTTAAGCTGTTTTGTTATCCAGTTGCACGTCCGTTTCTTTCTTTCTTTCGTACAACGAGGGACTTGTCGGCTAGCTTTAAGAACGAGGCATACGTGTGTTTAGTCTGTTTGTTTTGCCCTGGATTTCCTACAGCGGGAGCTTTTTGGCTAGCTTTAAGAACGTCAGGCATACATGTGTTTAGCCGGTAGTATACAATTAACGGTCTGTATACGGACCGACTTATCCTTTGACGATCTGTGCAGTCCGTACGGATCGTGAAGCTCTCGCCGGCCCCCACAGATGCACATATGATTAACGGACCGTCTACGGACCGACTTATCCTTTGACAGTCTGTAAAGTCCAAACGGATCGTTTGACAAACTGTATCAGTTTGTGTATGTTGGACATGAGTGGAGGCACATGGGAGTTTCAAAAGTTTCGAAAATTATACAATATAGGTATCAGTTACAGAAACAAAATGGACTTCATTTGAGGTCAGGACACACCATGCAACCAGCCATCCAACGCCCATAGTTTACAATTAAAATAACGATCGTTAAAACGGCCAAATGAAAAAAACAAAGCGTTTCACAAAGATACTACAAAAGGCTAACGAAAGATGTACAGAAGAGAAGGAACTAGTACTTGCTTTTATGTCTGGGATAAACCGAACAGATAGCACAGGTAAATCTGACCCTACAAAGACTTAGGCCCGATTCAGACACCGATCTTTTCATGAGCCGACCTTAGTTCGAATTTGTACCGACACAAATTAACGAAATTACGCATGTTTATTCAAACGTCGAACTTGATTTGCCGTTCCGAGGGCGTTCCTTATACAGTTCCAGTTCCAGTTCCAGTTCTGAGTAAAACTTCTTAACTATATACAACATAGTAACTTATGCATGAGATTTGGCACATGAAAAGTTCGGCGTCTGAATTAAATCCATTGCAAAGTCGAAATTTCCGCCTCATCCATCGGTTGAGGCGATCCAAAGTAAAATAGCCGTTCTTAATTGATTCAGACGCCGAACTTTTCATGTACTTAATTGAATGCATTAGTTAGGTTCGGCTCATGAAAATTACAGTGTCTGAATCGGGCCTTATTCATTCGTAAAATGAAATACAAGTATCACGCTTCATCGATTCGTAATCACACTTTTTCTTATCATCGCGAGCTCTCTTCTTGGTATTCTAACGTCCAGTAAACGAAGAAGACTTTTTTCTAACGAACTGACGTTTTTGCTGTGGTCCAACAGCAGTTCCCGCAGTGACAGTGACATGCGAAGTCAGCAAAAGCGTTAACTTGGCAACTTCTAAGGAAACTATGACGTGATTTTCGTTTTGTATAATTGCCAGCTGAGCTGTATTCTCACGGTAGCAAAACTACATTTGAATCGCTGATACAGTACCTTGTTGTAAAATCTTGACAAGCTTAAAGAGTTCATTTCTCTTACAATGTCTCCGGCGCTACCAATCATGCTCACTTGTATTCCAACATTTCTTAGTTCTCCCCACTATCCAGAAAGGGAGTGCTTGCAGTCTAGAAGGCTTTACGGTCATGGAACTTTAAATCATGAAATAAAAGATAGCAGTGGTTTATACTCATCTCCCCAAATAGAAGTGCCGTAAGTTCAGTCTCTTTTTCCTGTTGTACAATTTTACTATATTCTACTTTCTCCGCATAGCGTTTCTCGGGAAAAGGCGTGACCATAAGAGGGCGAGTTAAGTTGCATGGTAAAAACTGGTTACAATTTTGAATCAAATGTAGTCAGACGGTTTCATTCAGAGATGCTGCTTGATCTTCCGATAGAGGGTTTTCACCATACATGACAAAAAGACTCCAGTTATGGAACATATGACCCTTCTTCTTTATGCGTGTTCGTTCTCTCGCCAAATTCATGTATACATAACCTTTTGCTGCCACCATCATCAATTAATCGTTCTGAGCAAAAGCGTTGAAGGTAGAAGAGAAATACGGTGGCACTTGACCAGCTCGTCATAATTGGTCAAGTGAGGGGGCATTTGAAAGTTAGATCAAATTTTATTTTGCGATTCACACATACTAATACCCAGGAGCCCATGACGGCTATGAATAGATCGTGATTACATGCAACCTCGTTCCCAGGGTTTTTTTCCAAGTGAGGGAAAAAGCCCTGGGAACGAGGTTGGATTACATGCACCAATGCCATATAACGTGACATTTCTGGTGTGGCAACTCATGATGGTGTAAGTCATAGTAAGTTGTAATCATTTGTGATTGTTTAGCAAATGCACTAGACTGTCACGAAAAAAGGCAAACATTGCTGACAAACAGGATATTGTGTCTATAATACTGAAACCCAGAACAGTTGAAACAAATTGTAGTATAATTATTAATTGTATATTCGGCCACATGCGTACATGGGAAGCACGCAGAAACTGAGAAATTCGTAGAAACCAATAAACATGGCGAGAAGCGTTTCGCCTCCGTCGACATTTCTGGGGCTCTATGGTGATGGCACTTTAAAGAGGCATTTAGATTTGCTCTGAGGAAATGATTCTTTCTTTGTTAAACAAACTTTTACATCTTTCCATTTCTAATAGGACATGCATTTGCAAGATTGTTGTGACGATTTTTCAAACGAGCAATTTTAATATTGGATCAAAGCTGACTGAACCACTTTGGTTTTTAAAGCATTTGGTGCTAAGAATTGGTTCACAGAGCTCTAGCAACAAATTAAGACGAGAGCCCCAATTAATCCGCTCATATTTTGAGCTTTTCGGAGCGACACTATATTAACCAACAACATTACATGTAGCTTTACCAGGCTCGAAAACATTTTACGACCAACATGTAAATTTCCATAAGAGAAAGCTAAATTGGGTTTGCAAAAATGTCTACCCAGGCATTGTCCCCAAATTTCTGATTACCAACTAATCGCGCATTTCCTAGAGCGTCTTCACCATGCACGTCGTTCTTATCGCGATAATGATGATTGTCACTGAACAAAAGAAACACTTACAGCTCCCATAGCCCTTTATTGTGATGAAAGACACCTCTGGGTAGCTCTGTCAACTGGTTTTCACTCAAGTACCTACAAACAAATAGTCACAACACTGTATTAATTAACCATTTTCACTTTTTATATTGATTCAGGACCTACGTTTCGCAAAAAGAATGTTAAATAACACTCTTTTACTTTTCAAGATGGACAAGAAGAAGAACCTTTGAATTTTTGTTCGTACTAAGTACGCCTTGACAAGTGGCTGCAATTTACGGTAAGTCAGTTGCCAAACGGAAAATGAATGCATAATGATTTCCGATGTAGTATTTCACCGCAACAAGAGAAAGCGTTCTGTTTCCTCAGAAAATCGCTTTCGCCTGTTTGTCTTTCGTTCTTATGCCATTGAGATAGCGCCAGAAATTCGTGCCCAACTTTCCCATAAAATCGTTGTCGGTAAAAGCAAAGACCGTGGAGAAACTAGCGCACCATATATAAACCTTCAGTGAAGAGACAACCCGAACACTTCTGGCAAGCGACTGTGGCTCGTATTAAAACCAAGTCCGATGGTTAGGGAAAATGAGAAAGAAATAGTCACTGAAAGTCAACTAAATTGTTAGCAAGGAAGACCATTTCCTAGGTTATGATCTTCCTTTGTTTTAGCCAGATGTTCGTCAATCCGAATTTATCGAACTGGGAAATGGTCCTCTTCTATGTCGCTTTACGTTCCCGCTGGGGATTCCCTGCTAGCAGAGGCCTCTTTTCCTTGTATTCAGCGTGCTGGAGAAAAGAGACCTCTGCCATGGGTCGAAACGGTCTGTGTTGAGCATGCGTTGCAGTTTCTTAGCTACCAAACCATCACGCGATGTTTTTAGCACGTGATCAAATGACAAACAATGCATGGAGCAGGCGTTATAAAACCTTCGTCTACGAACTCGGACGGCGGCTTAATAAAAGACCGTTTCGACCAGTAGTAGAAGTCTCTTTTCTCCAGCACGTCGAGTACAAGGAAAAGAGGCCTCTGCTGGCAGGGAACGCTGGCGTCCAAAAAAGTAAAACTGTGCACTCGCATGTTAGACCATTTTACAGTCAAAAGATCTCACAAGTGACTGATCGCTGCAAGATTTAAATCGAATCTGTGAATTTACGTTTAAGCTCCCCAAAATCTTGATTTTTTGATGGGGCTTTGAATAGGATAGCTTTTTGGCCTTTTTGCGATTGGAAAATACAGAGAGTAGGAGATATGCCTGATGAGGTCCCACGGTCCAGGAAAGTCCGTTTACTAGACACCGGCGATTAAAAAGAAAGTAAGTTATTATAAAAAAATAAAAAATAAATAAAAAAAAAAGTAAAAAAGGTAAAAGCAAAGTAACTGTAGTACTTGCGTCCTAGTACGCTTGTTGTGTAGTTTGAAATGAAACCCATTTTAATGAACCGTTTTCATTTTATGTCCGTTATGTGACCCCCTGCTATGTCGATACTATTAAATAGCTAGAAGACTATTTAGGATACAGCTCGAAGCCAAAAGAAGGAAGACCCAATACCACTGCAAACGTCTTGAGGGATTTGAACTTGTTTTACAATTTTTATATTCCAGCCACCATCTGCGAATGTGAAACTGACAAAGGAGCTCTAAGACGGCTTCACACTTACAATAGAGCAAGCATAACTCAAGGAAAGCTCTCTTTGCTTGCTTAATGCACATTCACTACGATAGAGACATAAATCTGGGCAAAGTAGTAGACTTGTTTACCCAGACGCGTTGAAGGAGGCTTGAGGTTGGCACACTACTCAAAGATTAAGCCCAAAATCCATCTCGACCAACAAATGTTTCTTTAAGTATTTTCGTTTTACGTTTCAGTTTCAGTTTCAGTTTATTTATTTGCCATAAAAAAAAAAGAAATAATATAAATCCATACAGACATTCAATATATTACAAAAAATAGAGATAAAGAGACAGAGATCGCAAGTAAATTAATTAAAGGTATTTTCCTGGCAAGGAAGCTCAAATTGAAACCTAGGGGCTTATGATATGAGTTCCCTCATTAACCTAAGACTAAATATAACGAATAAATAGGCGGTGAAATCATACTGAAACATAATTACGATAAAAAGCAAGCAAAACAAAACAGGCAAAAAGCAGCAAACAACAAGCATTATTTAGAAGTGGTGATTCACCTAAGAAGAAATCTTGATATTTAATGAATTAAAAAATTTAGGACCCTGAGATCTTATACCAAAAAAAAATTTTTTTTGTTCTTGCAGGAAATAATTACAAAGTATTTGAGTTTCTGGTATTATAGGAATGAACTTGATTTGTCATTAAAAACATTCCTTTGAATAAATTAGTAAGTAGGCTTATTTATAAGAATATATAAATGTTCTAACTTGAAAAAAGTAAATTTCAGAGAATTTCAGTATTTGCAAACTTTTGAATATATACGTTTGATCTGGACTGTCTAATTTTCTATGTAAAGGCCTTCGAAACGAACAAAATATAGTCTTAGTAATTTCCCGGATGAGCATGCTCCCGGACCCAGTTGATCTCCCTGGTGTGACAGTTACTGAAGTTCTATATCCGTGACGAAAACTCGGACCCAGAAATTGCAGTATTTTCCTTCTCCGAAGATCGAACGGGACCGCTAATGTATTCAAAAAATGTGCAAGAAGTTCATACTTCGAGATTTCAATCACAGGTGCAATTAGCTACACGCCGAACACACAATGTATTGAATAAATTTAGAATAGTATTAAAAAATTAAAACTCTTCTCACGAATATTCCGTGTATCGTCGGAATCAGTCGCACGGCTCATACGTAATCACATACGTAATGAGTTTAAGTGCCCTGCGCGGCCTTTTATACAAAATGTAGCAGAAATAAATAACTTTGAACTAAACAAAAACGTTTAGTACGTATGAAGTCCGTTTGCACGTTTAGATTAGGTTTGCGTTTCTTGATAAAAAGCATTTCAAACACTAAACAATCGAACTTGCTTTGGCCTTTCTTAAGAATCTTGAAAAGGCATTTAATCAAAATATCGCTGCCACCGTGCGCTTTGAGATGTTTGCCAATTGCCGAAAATTAGTGCTAGGCAACGCGTTGGAGAACGTGTCAGGTTGTGTAACGTCCGACATAATCGGCATCGCACAGATCACACATGAAAAATTATAAACAACGCACAGCTGATTAACAAGAGAAGGCTTGGCTTCCTTTGGCCTAAAGTCTTGCTCTTGCTTTCTACTGACAAAATAAAAGTGGCTACACACTGCGGCCAACCTTATGACTAAGATCGCGCAAATGCCCCCGAACAGCATTGGCAGGAACTTGATCTTACGATACTAATTCTAGCTATGGCGGTTTCTCTTTCCGTTACTGACGTTCGCTGAAGGACCTGAATTGTCTCGAAGAGAAAAATTGGAAATGACAGATTCAATAAGGCCCCTAGGGTAATCGAGACGACTGAAAATAGAGCGTAAGGCCCGGTTTAAACGTCGCATTTTACATGCGCCGAATCTAATACTAATTTAAGTCGACTTGAATTAAAAAAGTTCGGCATTTGATTTAAACTTCGCATTTAATTGTGCCGAGTTTAATTGCCGAGTGCGCGTGACAGCTTCATTCCCAGACACTGATCCTTTCCTGACCAAATTCTCGTTCATTGATTTCGTTCTCCATCTTCTCTGGAAAGCAAGCTTCGCAACGAGCTTCACTTCGTCCTGCCTTCCAACCAGGTGTTTCCTCGTCTTCTTCAAAAACAGAGCATCTTATACAAAAAGAATTTCCACATGTCAAACACGTATACTTTGTTGGAGAGAACTGAGAAGCACCGGGGGCACCCAACGCGCTAAATCAACCAAAAGCTGTAGTAAGCCATTTTTATGGTGTTTGAAGTCTGTTTAAAGCGATGTTTTCATAAGCTAGAAGAAGTTCATCTGTTCGGCTACCCTAGCTGAAATTTTAATTGTCCGAAAATGTTAGGGAACAAAATCTTCCTTTAAGAAAATGCAAGCTGAAATGACCTTTCCACGAATTTTCTAGGGAACTACTTTCTTTCCGAAAATGCTAGCTGACGTTTTTGACTGCCAAAAACAGCAATTTCGACCTTTTGGAAAACCTCAGGAGCTATGATTTCCCAACTGCGAATCTATTAGGCCACGTTTAAGTTACGAAAATCCGAGTGCACTCTTTAATGGACGCCGAAAAGCGCAAGGCGAAGTACCCTCTACCGAACAGATATCTACCGAAACTTGTCGTTGGGTTCCCCTGAAGCACGAACCACACATACTATCTTCGACAACCGCCATATTGTTTTTCTTACACCCGCGATTACTTCCCGCCAGTTTTCTTTGCGCATGTCATGCAGCATAAAACTGTGGTGTTATGGGTAAGATATAATTAAACATAATTTATCAATTAGATTCGACACGTGTAAAATGCGGCGTTTAACTCAACTGTCGAACTTCAGTCGCATATTCGACTGGATCAGTCGAATATTCGACTGAACTCGCATTTAATACAAATCTGCCGAATTTAATTGATTTAAACGTCGCATTTTACATGCACTTAATTCGGCAATTAGATTTGGTGCATGTAAAATGCGACGTTTAAACCGGACCTAATTTGTCATATTCTGCATTAAAGCCTCTGCTGTAGAAGACGACGCATAAGCGCGACTTAACATTGTCTTTAACAGAGACCTTGGGTCCTTACCATTTACACGGAAAACCCAGAAATTCTGGTTGGAAAATGAAATGGTACATACCAGGAATTTTTGCTTCATTTGCAAATGACGCAGAAAATCCTTTGTGTGAAACAATAGGGCAACCATCTTGCGTCATCAAATCCAAAATGGCGGCGCCCACGAAACTTAACAGCGAAAATGGGCGATGATGATATCCATTTTTTGAACACTTAAAAGTTATATCCACGCTTTAAAACAAAATTTGAAATCTAGTAATTATTACCTACAATTTAGCGCCAATTTGTTGTAAACGTGGATGTTTCTTTTAGAATGCAAGAGTAAACCAGTGTTTGCTGCCTTTCTGTAGACTTGAGTCTCAAGTTTAATTCCGTTCTTTAAGAGATCAACGCCAATGAAAGGGATCCTACAATTCTCAGGAAGTCAACAACTATAATAAATTGTTAGACTCCTAAAAAACGAAACAAGCAAGCAGCCAAGAAGGCTTGAGCTTGACACGCCATTACAGGATCAGTAGAAAACCGAATGATATATATATGTAATTTTTGACCTTTTTTGAACAGCCCATTTTTATGTGAAGCATGCTAGCAGAAAGGTAATTGCGATCTTAATTTATAAAGTTATCCGTTTTCTGTCTCTATTTGCGTGTTGTATGATTGCCGTTCCCTTGAAATAACTGCCGACACCCAGTTTCGATTGCAAAAAATCCATTTGGCAATATAAAAAAATTTGAGAAATATTCATGTTTTAAAGTTTGATTTTGGCTTCCTGATTTCGGATCAGACTACCTTCAAACGCACGAAATTCAGTCTTAATCCCCGGCTGAACGATCAAACATTTTCGTCCAACATCACGTTCCCTAAACACAATGTCAGATGTCTATTAAAACGGACAAACAATAAATGACAAAAAAAGTGACAAGAGAGTTTGACAATGGTCGCTGAAATTACAACGTTATCTGTTTGAAGTTGTTGCTTTTTCCTTCTCGCGCCAGCCCTGTTGGCAGACGTGGTCATAATTTAAAACGATCAAACCGAGTTTCAAACCAATAAACCAACGTCACGCAAAAATGTTGGCTGAAAACGTTTGGTTTAAATCAAACATGGAAAATCCTTTCGATGTTCAAACACCTTCTTCCAACACGATGTTAGACGAAAATCTTTGATCGCTCAACCGGGGCCCGATAATTGCGGTCTAACGAACCAGTGTCAAGATGGGAAACTCCGAGTAGCTGAAACTATTGTCATTGTTGATGAATGCATGTTAGTGACTCGATCGTCCTCCACAGTAGAATATGACCTATTGTAATTGATGCGCAGCGAACGCGGCAGACAAGGAGAAACATAACTAGGGGTAAATACGAGGAAGCTTGGAAAAGTCTCCAAACAATCGCCTTGAGGACTCTTTGCGGCAGGAAAGCAACGCGCATGCTAACAGAATCCACAGCGGAAACTACCTTTATGAACTGCTAAGCACAAGATAGGAATTTGAGTGTAACTTTCTGACCGCTTCCTCTCGTTTAAAGTTTGTTTGTTCTCAGCAGGTGGACTGAATTTGGCGACGTTGACTTTCCGAAAGCCTTTTATTTGCAGCAGTAACAAATGGGTTTACATAAAATGCGCGTTTACCCGCAACACTGTCGCTAATTACGAAAACATTGGGGAGGTCCGAACACAATAGTATTCAAGTGAGAACGCAGAAGTACTCAAGTTCCCCTACATAATGTTCATAATGTTGTTTTGCTCGATATCATGGGTTGGGAGCATTAACGTCTAATGTTATCATTATGTTCACCGCGGCCAGTGGTGAATTGAGGATTTCATTGCACGTTTACAATACTTTAAGTCTTTATAGATACTGTTGCTGTCAAATGATACTCGAGATTCGAGAGGTTTGCAAGGAAAATAGTGGACAGAAATAGTTTGCGAGACACTTATAACTAAACCTTGTCAAGGAAAGTTTCAGAAACTACTAATTAATAGAAATAACGGGCGCTGCCTCACTTCGACCAAAACCCATGGATAATATACACGATTGCTACAAATATTTTTCCGGCAGCGGCAAGAATTACGCAACTAAAACGAGGTACATAACTCACAGCGTAAAGTTTATTCTGGAGTAGAGGTAACTTTGAACTTTGTCTTCATTTAATCATCTATTTTACCCTACCTGTGTGTTGTATTTCACTTTTTCTTTTATTGATCTTTGGTATCTTTGAAAATTATATTAAAACAATTACTCTTCTTAAGCTCAGTCAATGAATATTGTTAATTATCATTCGACGCTTTTTTTCCCTTCCTTTTCATTGGCCCAGAGCCAACAACATGAAATACAAATACCTGCCTACAAATAACGGACTGCTCGAACGCAGTACCGTCCTACTGTGATTTTGCTGCAAATAATATTCTGCTCATGCGTAGTTGTATCCACGTGTCCAAGCTCTTCAAATTCAGTGAAAAATCGCAAGTCGTTTTACGCTTCCCGAAAATAAGTATGAAAACCAAGCTCGGTGATCGAATGATAAAACTGTTATTTAAAAATGTCGTGATTTGCCAGTGTCTCGCAGATCAATTATTTGCCTCAACCGAATAATTGAATTGCTCGCCACTGACAAATCACGATATTTTGCTCAACCTCGTCGAATTCTTGTTTATTAGTATATACCACCCAAGTGAATAGTGCCTTTCGCGCGCACATAAAGTACCACATAAAGTCCCACATAAAGTAATGTTTTTGTCCGCTAGTTATTCATCTTGTGTGGTATATACTAAACCAACTATTCACCTCAGGGTGTCGGTGAAAGTGGTGGATACTTACCTCAAGGCGGCTCGGCAAATATCCACCACTATTCACCTCCACTTCGGTGAATAATTGTTAATTATTATTCAACACATTGGTCATAGCGCGCTCAATATTCTTAGCGCGCACTCAACAAATATCCTGCGATATACGTAATTTTCTGCGTCGGGGAGAAAACTAGCGGATTTTCCAGCTTTTTGTAATAAACATGTAGAGCATTGTTAATTGTGCTTTGTCATTAATGTGGTGAATAATAAAACAATTATCCTGCTCAATCTTGCGGAATATCACCTGATTTTAGCCTACTTTTCTTACGGCCTCGTCGACTAAGTATCAGACGATATTCCGCACGATTTCGCAGGATACTTGTTAAATAGTTGTTGTTGATGAAGCCACAGAACAAACAGTGGAACTCCCAACCACTACCGAGGGTATTCCAAAAGTGAATGTCTGCAGAATGTGTGGTTGGAGCCTGAGATTTGATGCGCAGTGCTACTTCCATTGCCACTTGGTAGCAATTTCCCACCATGTTGACTTTCTCTATCAAGAGTGACTAATCATGCAAAGCCTTTTAAAGTATTTATTACAGTTCAACATATGTTTTGGAACTAATTTTATTACAGGCTGTCCTTTGGCTCATTACTTGAGGAAAGAATAATGCCTTTTGGCTACACTCAGACTGTTCAACTGAAAACATCCAGTTTTGGCTCATAAAGGTATACTCGGTAGATATTCGCCGAACACTGATGTGAATGGGGATTACAAGTTATTTCCAGTAAGATTCCTTAGCACAACAGAGAAATGGAAGGAAGAGTGGCACACAAAACCAAAATGTCCTGCCACATTTTTGTTTGTTTGTTCGGTTGTTTTTGTTTTTGTTTTTTTCCCGGTATGTGACGAATCTATATGAACAATATCGGCAAACTTAACAACGACGGAAAACAAGACATATCTCTTGAACCAGACCTAACTTGCTCTTCACAAATACGGAGAGAAGTAGAAAATACCAAAAAGCGACAACATAAGTATCCTGTATGGGAAAAGGGTCCCATATCAGCTTATGTACGGAAACATCGGCTGCAGCTGCTGATTTACCGTATTTCCACGAATAAGCGCACGGGCACTTATTTAAAATTTCGCCTATAAAAGTAGAAGGGTGGGGGGAGGTATTCTAAGGAGGGCGCTTATTATCTTTTTCTTTCAACGAACTGGAACTTTATTTTGAATCATGCACATAAAAGAATTCTAAAACACATTGATGTGGAAATTACTGGAAGTGACTTAACGGACAATAAACTGTTTTTCTACATGTACTGATGCCGGTGTAGTTGAAAATAGTGAAAATAGGAACAGGTTTCCCTTGTATATCCCTACCATTCAAGAAAGGAACGGGGAGGGGAGGAGGCGCTTATTCGAGAGAAGCGCTTACTTATTAGGGAGCTTTAGCAACGAGGACGTCAACGGCAACGATAACGCCACAAAACAATGGGTTTAATTAGCAAGAACAATCGCTCTGCACGTGCGTTTTACATTTGGGTACATTTCTTTGCCGTCCACTGCAAAACAACAACGTGAAATGACTAAATTTTATGTTTTCTCGAGAACGTGAGCGCGTGACTGTAAAGTTATCTTTCTTTTTCCCTACTTTAACGCCGTTTATAAAAAAATTAGTCCCTGAATAGTTCGCCAGTATTTTTCAAGTTAAACAAATTGGAATAATAGCGAAAGCGTTACAAAATTGAGAAGTTAGATTTTCATACGACGTTTTCGCTGCCGTCGCCGTCGTCGTTGCTAAAGCTCCCTAATGAGGACGGCAACGGCAACGAGAACGTCACAAAACAATGGGTTTAATTAGCAAAAACAATCGCTGTGCACGTGCGTTTTACATTTTGGTACATTTCTTTGCCGTAAAACAACAACGTGAAATGACCAAATTTTAGGTTTTTTCTTGAAAGTGAGCGCATGACGGTAATTTTTTTTCTTTCTTTTTCCTTATTTTAACGCCGTTCGTAGTACATGTAATATAGTCCCTGAAGAGTTGTGCAGCATTTTCCAAGTTAAACAAATTGAGTTAGAAAAAGGAAAAGTTAGATTTTGAAACAACGTTTTCGTTGCCGTCGCCGTGGTCGCTGCTAAAGCTCCCTGATCATTTTGGCCGAGGGGGTAGGGCGCTTATTAGAGCGTGGGCTCTTACTCGAGGAAGTACGGTATTTGAATATTATGAACACAACCTAATGACTTGTCAAAAAATTGCTATAATTCATTACCAATAAGTCGTCATGACTAGCATCTAAAATTCATGAAATGACAACTCATACCATTCAATAAACGACTTTATAAATCGTGCGACTCGAAATTAGTTAATACTGCCGGAACCAACTGGAAATTTTCATGAGAGACGGCTAAATACTTGTTGCTAAACAAATTTATCAAATGTCCCGAAATGTCCAATGCCGCCCTCATGCATTTCCTCGAGTTCAGTCTCATACAGTCCTTATCGCTTTGGAGGCGTAAACAGGAGATGCACTTACAGGTATCTCAGCTCTGTATTGTTATCAAAAACACCTTTAAGCAGTTCCCTCAGCTGGTTGGCAGTCAAGTTCCTACAAACGAAAAAATAATAAATCAGCTTTCACTTTCTTTGTTTGATGGCACAGCGATAAATTATTGGCTTAGTAAATCATTAGCAATTTCACAGTCTTTATTAAATGACTGCCTGTGTGTTAGCTAGACAAAGGTTGTCAATCGCACTTCTGGTTCCCGTTAGTTTACTAAACAAGGCATATAGTATACGATACGTGGTATATCAATCTTAGTTGGCAGAGGATGATAACTCTGAATCTCATAGGATTGTTGCTCTTTTATGTGTATTGCTATTGCCGTTTTATTTAATTCTACGCGACCCGAAATATGGTATCACGAAAGATAGCTATTGCTTCATGATGTACACTAACAGGGCACCGGCTAACAACTGAACAGCATTTAGGTTGACATGAAATGTAACTTAGTTCTGCTGTTCTTGTCTGACGAAACTTTGTATCTCATGATTACCTGCTTTTGTCACCCTGAGGTTAGCAAAACAACATTTTACACCCAATCGACAAGTCAATACAACAACTAATCGCAATTTAAGGTGGTCTTATACATTAGAAAATGAACCCGTGACCTCGCGATAACGGTAGTGAGAAATGTTGGCGAGAAACGTGGTCAAGTAAACAATGGTTGTTGTCTACTGAATTTTAAGTAATAACACAATCGGTGACGCTGCCTCAAATCATTTTCTTAAAGCCTCTCTGGTGACCAAACCGAGAGAACGAAAAGGAAACGAAAGTTTATACGGAAAACTGGTATTTTGTCTCTAATATCCCACCACTTAAATAGGGTGCCCTTATTTGGTTCTAAATCCTAGAATAAACAGTAAGGAAAAAAGCCACTTCTTAAATTGACACAGATTTGTACTCCCAAGCGGAACTTAAGACTGGAAACGCACCTACAAAGTAATTTGTTCAGGCCCTAAAATAGCCTCAAACCATTTCACGCCTCTCAGTTGTTCTACAAAAAAGCGCCGGAAACTTAAGGAATGTTTCCTTTTGACTAAAATATTTTAAAAAGTAAAAAACCGAACGTTTTCCGCACCAAGCTATCTTTAGGATGAAGATGACTTAGTGCGAAAACGTTCGTTTTTATTATTTATTCTTAAAATCTTTTAGCCTTGTAAATATTAGTCATTTTAAAATTCTAGCGAATATTATGGAGATTTCTTTTTGAGGGAAATAAGAAAGACATGAACATGAAGAAGATAGCACCGAATTTGGTCAATCATCGTGAGCTAGACTGTTTGGGACACTTTCGCAAAACAGTCACGCTAAAGAATAGATCTGGTCACTAACCCCACTTTTCCCTAACCCTCCTAAAATGTAATGTTGATCCACTGAAGGATTCGATGATGTACAATTGTTTCATTGGCTATCAACATTCTCCAGTGGGAGGATGGGGGGGGGGGGGGGGATACAAATACGAAGAACTTATCATGGGCAATTGCACATGACAATATTTAGAATATTTAGACAATGGTGTATTCTGTTTGCGCATTTAGGAAAGTGTCCCAAGACAAGTTTCCTAGGATTATTTATTATATCTCTCATTTAGTACGCGCGCTATGATTCGTCAATTTTGCGGGCCGTATTCTACAGTACGGCCCGCTAGACTTCAACAAGGTTTTTTTTCCCGCGCGCCGGATGAACCTCAGAGATATAATAAATATCTTACTAACCTCGTTTTCTCGGTTCGTACTGTAAGTTACAGATCCTCGTTTTTTCCCATTGATTCATGGCCCGCGCGCTTCGCGCTTGAGACATAAATCAACAGGAAAAAACTCCGTCCGTAACTTACAGTACGGACCTCGCACTCGTTTAGTAAGAGGTATATATTATCCGCTAAATCTTGGTTTACCAATATCAGAGCTTCAGAGGGGATTCTGTAAGCTAAAACAGTCATACTGAAGCCTTTGAAAGATCACGGTTTTTTCTGCTAAGTTATAAAACAATTCTGCCATACTTTTCCTATATCAAAGCCCAACGCTTGGATAGATGGATGGATTGATTAAAAACTTTATTTCATCACGGTAGTTATTGTTCAAAAATTTACAATTCTAGTTATTCACAAGCGCCGTGCAACTAGGTAAGAAATAAAAGGTAAAATACACTAATTACTGCTAAAATACAATCAGTATTTAAGTTATACAATATTAAAAAGTGGATGAGGGATGGATCAATGCATGGTTCAATTACGCCTAAAGTTGCGATTATTTAGTTCAAGTTATTCTAATTCCATCGTTCTTTCGTTCGTTTGTGCGTGTCATGCATGCAGTCGTGGAGCGAGTTTACTGCCGTTATATCAATACACCATTTTGTTAATGATCAGTTCCTGGTGAATTGTAGGCAGATCCAGTCCTTTGTGGGGGCAAACGGCCATTTTACGAACGATGTAACTTGAAATTGTAATTTTGACCGTTTGCTCCCACAAAGGACTGCATCTACCCACAATTCACCAGGGGCTGGTCATTAGCAAATACTTGACTTCAGGACTCGAGGTTGGTTGAAGGCGCTTTCAAGAACCCTGCAAAGCTTTACTTCCCATCTTGGACTGGCTTCACTCACTGACCGTGACTGGACACAAACGCAAATAAACAAGGCTTAATATTTAGCCCCAGCAACATTCAGGTATCGAGTGCGTTGAATGGTGTCTCCAAAAATAAGTGTCTCGCAAAAAAATTTAGGCAAATTTCACGGATCTCGCAGCTTATATCGAAATTCTGCGCGAAGCCGTCTCGGTGTCTTGACTTCTTAAGTGATCATAAACGATTACGTCGGGTTCGCAAAGAAAAAACTGCGGACTCACCGTGACCAATTCAAAAGCTTAAGCTACTTTGGTCACTGCGCACATTTGCTTTTCATCACTTGTGTAATTTAGTTTGCTGACTTATCTCTCTACCCATGTAAGGTACTTTAATATAGAAATGTTTGTAAATAGTTCAAAAAAGAATGAACTAATCTGAAACTGAAACTGTGTCGCAAAGTCACGGATTTACCATCGCCACTCTTTGTTATATGTGCGAATACGGTAGCTATAGGATAAGTTCAAAGTACATGTAACTGGTACCCAATTAATTGAATTACGACTAAATTTGAATCAGTCTGCAGGGCCATAGCAAGGGGAGCCCACCCCCCAGTTTTTTGCCCACCCAAACTTCAAAACACCCAAGCGTTATGATCAAAAGTTTAAAATTAAATTTGAATCTCCCAGGGCTTTGAAACAATTTCAAGATGTCAATAACTCTTAAAGGAATTATTCCTGATAAACTATAGCATCCATTTCCCTATTTAATTTTTCTCCTTTTCGCTGAACTTCGCTGTCGCTGACGCAACGCGACAGTTTGCGACAGCGAGAATTCACTGTACATTCCTCTTTGCTTTCTTTGCGACAGCGACATTTTTCCCTAACGAAACAAGCGACAGAGTCGCAATCGAGTGACAAAGCGACACCAGACCACCCCTTGAAAGGCCTCGCGACTCGCCATGGAAAAAAATTCAATCTGAATCCATAGAGCATCACAATTATCCTGCAGGTAAGTAACCTTTGTACAATTTTGTGGAGAAAGGAGTTAACAGCGATGACTGATAGCAGTTTATGACACTACCGAAGGTCGTAGATGTTGGGTTTCGGCTGAATAAATTACGTTTAGATTAGTGCAATAGTGATGTCTGGTTACACATTCAAAACAAGCACAAACTGGTGCACATCTACATCTACATCTACTTTATTGACTGATAAAGCAGAATCACTGCATCACTTCAGTTTCACTTAAAGTATACATGTTTTATTTGAATCGCCATTACTGTTGTTTCATTATTTCTCAATTTACAAACCAGCAAGTAGGCATATCATGAAAACTCAACTTAAAATGTATTGCTAGCAGTGAAAGGATTGAGTACATAATCAGTTCCTGTTTAAATTATTCTGGCTTCATCTACGGTCAGCCTGCTAAAATCTTGGTCTTTTTGCTTGGATGAAGATTAAAACCTCACCAAAAAGACTGAGAATGTCAATATACTATTTACAGGTGCAATTTGTACTGTGTCAGACCTGAAATTATTGGAATTTTCACGGCGGGTTTCTTTTGCAGGTCACGAGTCACAGGTCACGGGTCACGGGTCACAGGTTAGAGGTCTCGGGTCACAGGTCACGGGTCACGGGTCACAGGTCATTTTTTCCGAGAATTGTACCAGTAGAGTGACTTAAACCTTTTATTACGGACTTTAAGCAACCCTGGACGGCAATCAATCGGAAGTCAAGATGGCCTTGTTGATGACCGCAATTTGCGTAATGCTCTTGCCGTCCACCTAACGTCGCGGCAGCCATTCCCACAAGTTTGGCGGTGTCTCGAGAAGGGAAGTTCCCGCCGATGCTTAAAATGGGTAAATATATCTTTTCTTTTCATTGCATTTGCCTCTGCTCTTCCCCGTAATTTACCTGATTTTCAAAACAAAGCTGACAGGATTATTTAGCTAACCTTGTACATGAAAAGCTCAATTTATTTGTGAGATGTTTTATCTCGCTAACTTCATTTAATTTCAATTTGTTATCGGTCAAATATCATGGAGTGCACTGAAAAGCACGTTGTTAGTTTGTGCCGAAAAATCCCGGTTAACGAGCCCTATAAATACAAACCTTAATAAAAATCCTCTTCTTCTGAAATCAAATCATCGCACAGCGGCGCCGTTAACAAGTTTCTCACATCCCTAAAAGAAGCCATAGTGAAGAAAAACCTTTAACTTTTCGTGCACAGGACGACGTTCTAGCCCCATTCCCCCCGCCATGCTTTGCCGTCCTAGGGTCCGCCGCCAGGGTAGCTTAAGGTCCGTAAGGTTTAAGTGGTCAGTTGTCATATTAATTGAAAGTCGCTCTTGTGGTATAAATCTCGGAAAAAGGACCTGTGACCCGTGATCTGTGACCTGTGATCTATGACCTGTGGCCCGTGACCTGTGACCTGTGAACTGCAAAAGAAACCCGCCGGAATTTTCAAATGTTCAGGAAAGTTCCTCATAATACATTAGATATCTAGATGCACAGGTTATGGAAGCACATTATTTTTATATTAAAAAAGCATGACATTTTTTTCAGATTGAAGTGTATTTGTCACTGTAAACTGTATAGCCCCAGTTTTCGTTTAGAATTCCAGTTGCTCTTGTAGTGGCTCAGTTTTACACGTGTATTTTTTTTTATGTGAATTAATGTATCCTCCCCAGCAGATACTTCTGTACAGCATGCAAGTAATGTAATGTATTGGAGTACTGGTCAATGACCAACCAATGTAAGGAAAATGTATTCATCATGTTTAGACCACAAAGCCCAAGAGAAGTCTCACAAAGGCCCTTCAACACGTCAGTCAGAAAGTAACATGGGTTTAATTAATTCACTGGTCCCGCCAGGGATTTATTTGTCTTTGCAGCTTGTAATAGGGAGGTGTTTGATTACTTTCCCCAGTATGCCCAATTTTTACCCCAAAAATTGAAGGTCAGCCAACGTCAGCTCATACATTGTACATTTACTGACAAAAATCATCAAAGTGGTTACATGCTCAACTGAGGGTTTAGTCAAGTTATGTTTTTATAATTGTATGAAAGTTGCAAACAAAATTTACAACTCTTAAAACACATGCACAGTGTCATTTCATTAAATCAGAGAAAGCAAAACCTTATTTTCATAAAACTGGGTTAAATAATTTTTATTCATGGATAAATTAGGTGTCCTTCCCTGCTTCTATCGAGAAAATAATACAGAACTAAATTTTGGTTCTTTAAACTGACTTGTCAGGGCCTGACTACATGTATGTAGGAACTAACTCATCAGTGCCCAATATGCACTTTGATTTTTCTTATTGTTGGACAGTAGTATAGTAAGCCGTTGGGGACTGGTGCCCTTGTCTTCCCTTGTCATGCAAGTTAAAGCAACACAGATAACAATTGGGGAAAAGACATGAGTAAGGGATACCTTCACAATTTTAAGCCATAAAAAAGTTTTCTGTATAGTTACGTTCAACAGATTTGTAACGTATGTATATTAAGCTGATGGGGTGTTCAGACTAATGAACTGGTTCAACCAAAACAGGATGAAAGAACACCCTTTTAAAGATCAGAGAAACAATGAGAGTGGAGATAAGTGAGATGGCAGAGTGACAAATACTTTGGCCTGGCATCAATATCACTGGTAAAATAGTTTATCAAGTGAATGCTTTGCGAACAAAAAATTGATTCAAACTCTCACACAAAGGAGCATACATAGATAAAGTGTTTTTTGAACATTCTTATTCTTTGAAAGGGTAACTGCTACAAGCAAAAATATTGAAAATTATAAATATATTTTATTTTTTCCAGAGGAAATAAAAACAAAATGGGTGATAAATAAACTTCAAGTCAACCCTGAACTCAATTGTCATCCTTGTAGCTTTGTTGTTGATATTCTAGATGTGATTGAGCTACTTATCTCACTGGCCAAAATACAAGTCATGGTACTTGTATTAACCATTCTATATACACTGTAAAAATGTGAACTGTCGGATAGAGGCACTTGATCTCATTCTTTTTTTCCAAAATATACAATTCAGTAGCACCAGTTTAGCAGTCTTTAAAATAGAATTTTGATGAAAATGTTGAATGAAAGGTGATTGTGGTTTTTTGTCCCTTGGTAGCCAGTAATTCCATCCACATTAATGAAATATTTAATGTTCACAAATTTTCAACACAAAATGTTATCACTGAGTCCATGTGAGTTCACAATTAACTGTTGAATCTAAGGCTGTTGATGATCTCTATGGATGGAGACACTACATCAGTTACTTGGAACAAGAATGGTAGTCAACAGCAATTACAACCAAACCGACATTTAAAATTCAATATAATAATAATAATAATAATAATAATAATAATAATAATAAAAACAACAACAACAACAACAATTAAACTGTTCAGCTTATTGTTCTTGCAAAGTACAGAAAAAAAAAAACAGGGTTGAACTGAAAGCATATTTATAGACACAAGGCTCTTGGAGCACGGAGCCTACAGCCAGTTCAAATAAGCTGTACGTACCTGGAGAAAAATCGTTGAGCAGGGTCGCACAACCAACACAAACTAGGCCCATTTATGGCATCATCCATGCAGGATTCTAACCCCGGCCACTTTGGTGGAAGGCGAGTGCTCTCACCACTGTGCCAATTCCCTGCTCCCCAGCAAAAATTATGCTAACTGTTTATACATTCACATACAGGTAAATACACATGTAGCATGTTCTTTAAAATTTATACATTACATTTTCATCTCAATCAAAAGTCTGTTTAGTGTTCTTTCAGTGTACAGTAAAGTTGATGATCAACTTTGAAGGTTCTGGCCAGCCTAACAAAATTTCCATTTCAACTCAAACTGAGTATGGACAAGATGCCTGTCATAAATACATGTATTAGGGAAAATTAGTCTAACTACATGTATTTAACCAGTTATGATCTGATAAATATTCAGGTGAACTGTAAACAATTATCTTCAAACCCACAAAGTCTAAAACAAAAACATACATGTATACACTGTAGTGTGCACATGTGGCACCATCATGCTTAATGACATAGTTGTGACATGGCTTATGTAAAGTTCTACGCCTTGAAAACGGTTGGTAAGCTAGACATGTCAATGAAATTACCTGCAACAATGCAATAAACTCTTACAAGTTCAAAAGTATCGTTGAATGAACTTCCACTGACAAGTTCAGAAGTATCATTTACACAGTAAGTGCCAGCTAGTCTGATTGGTTTAATTAGTTACTGAGTAGACAATGTAGCTTTAATTAAGCTACAACAGTAGAATTACGGAATAAGGGAATGTGGCGTTTCAATTTCTCCAGGCCTTTGAGTGTGAGCTTGACACTGATGTGGTCAAAGGCAGCGGAGTCGACAGCACAGATCGTGGAGCTTGTGGAGAGCCGAAATGTAATTATAAACAGTCTTGTGGGACTTCACGGAGAAACCGACCAGCGTGATGAAACTTGACAAAGTCTCTGGTGTTGCGGGAAAGGGTTTGAGGCTGTAAAATCTGGTGAACTTGTCGTACAGTGACCAAATAGAGCGGTAGTTACGTTTGGTACCCTCTGAAAGAGCGGAGGCTTGAACTTTAGCAGCTTCGCCTTGTAAATCCTCGTAGCGAAAACCTGGTGAAGAGAGAAAAGGAAACTGAATCGCCATGGACATTCAAAAGGGAACAAATCGGGTGTACAATGTTCCTCAGTGATGCAATAATACAATGGTAATACAGTGTCATAAAACTGCTGTTGATAAAAGGTGTTCAAGTCGCAGCGGCTCAGACAGTCGGCGATGACGTTCTGGGACCCGGCGATGTGATGTGCGCTGATCTCGAAGTCGTAACGGGCTGCGTAAAGCCAGAATTCGCGCAGGCAAGCTTGTGTGAAAAGAACACGTGATTTCCCAGAGTTGAGAGCAAGTTCTGTACTCTTGTTATCAGTAAGTACTAGGATGCGCTTACGAGGTAACACAGAAGCCCACACTTTGACGCTGACAGTGACCGCGAGGATTTCGAGGGCATTGATGTGCAGTGACAATTTAGTGATGAAATTAGGGTAGGTGGTGTGAAAAAATAGCCCATCATAAAACCCACCGATGCCATGGAGGGAGGCGTCTGTGCAGAAACGTAAAGGGTTATTGATCTGAGGCTCAGAACGAATCAAGGACACGCCATTGTATGAAGCTAGGAAAAGGCTCCACCATTCCAAATCTGCACGCATTTCGCAGCGTTGCTGTTTATGAGTAAGGGAGCGCAGTTCGTTTAGCATGCGTTGCATAAAAATGCGGCCCGGACTGATGCAAGCGGAGACAAAGGCCAATTTGCCGATCAAGGATTGAAGCGCAGTTTTCGTTGCGCTAGAAGTCTGCAGCCAAATGCGGACAAGCAGGGTAATGGTGTCAAGTTTATCTTGAGGCACTTCAACAGACATTTTGAGAGTGTCATAAGCCAAACCGAGAAAGGGCATGCGTGTAGAAGGTGCCCAGTCTTTTGACGGGGAAGATTGTAAGCCAAGTCTTTGAAACAAGTTGCCTAGCTGAAGGAACGCAGTAGAAGCAGTTGTGTAATCCTCTTCCACGCCTCCGAAGTCATCGACATAATTAATACAGACAAAGTTAAATTCTGATTTAAACATGTAAGCTTTGGCTGATGTCGTACGCTGACAAGCCATAGTTGCAGACCTCAGCCCGAATGGTAAAACAAGATCAAAATAATAGTTGTCTCTCCATTTGTAACCGAGAAACTTGTAGCCCTTTGGGTCAACAGGGATTTGTCTGTAAGCTTGTTTTAGGTCTTTTTTGTACAAAAAAGATCCAGGGCCTTTGGACAGGATGAGATTTACAAAGTCTGCTGAACGGAGAAGAGTTAAGTGAAACGGAACGTCGAGAAAGGTATCTTTGGGTATGCCATCATTGACGGAACGACCAGGTGGGAAACTAAGGTTTAAAACAACGCGGCGTTTCCTTTTGTCTTTGTCCACAGTTTGCAGAGGGGACGTCTGTAGTCTTGAAGGGATGGGGTCGTGTTTAAATGGACCGGCTGTGGCTTCATGGGACAGTTCAGTTTCGATAAAACTATAGACAGTTTGGGCGAAATTCACAGCTGAAGAGTGATTGGAATTGAAGGGTTCGGGGTCGGACGACAAACAGTAATTAATTGGCCAACCATGAGCTAAGAATAAGGCGATGTTGGAGTCATGATAGTTGGTCAGACCAGCTTGCCACGCAGGTAGATTCAGACGGGACGGAACGACAATACGGGCGCCAAACGCATTTGGTCGAGTGTGGTTGCAACAAATTATGTGTCTGATGACAGCAGAAATCGAGTGAGAAGCGGATAGATTAAGTTGCCCACAAGGCAGAGACTTGTTTAAAGTTGAGGCGCAATTTGCTTGAACGGAAGAACTACGCGGTGTATTTACAGATGATACAGGAATGTTTATATTAGTGGTAATTTTGTTGGGTGATTGCAGTGAGGAATGACACTTGACGTTGTCTGTACCTGGCTGGTGGCCTAGTCAGGCCGAGCTGGGACTTGCAGCCGGTGATGCGTTTGTGGTTGTCGGTCGAGTAAGGCAGGAAGCGATCGTATGGTCGGGCAATTTGCAATACGCACACACATGCTCGGGGCCAACCTGGTGAGACTGGTTAGAGCAAGTGCCAGTTCGGTTCCATTCTCTACAATAGGTTTTGGGTGTAAACCCTGGCTGACGGACTGTGGCCTGGTTTTGTTGCTTAGTAGCTAAAGGCAAACGATCGGATTCTGTGATATTAAACCGCTCAAGCTCCGTGAAATCATCTCCCCAGGAAGCTAAACCGGCCTCGATTCGATCGAGAACAGCAGAATGAAACGACAAAACTGAAAGCCATTTGTACTTGGCTGCCAAACGCATCAATGCCATTAAATTGGTTGACATGACTTCCTGTTGCTCGTCGCTGGCGACTCGCATAATATCTAAATAGCCATACACGAATTCGGCCAGACACAGATCCTTGAATTTCTTTTTTGCTAAGCCAAAAGGGACATGTAAATGCGGCCATTCTTGGGAGCCACTATTCTAACATTGTAATCAAACTGTCCCAAGGACTTACCAGCGTTTGGACTGTGGCGGACTGTTGATAACGACGGCACAGTTTCAAGTTTGACGAGTGGTGACGTGGTGTTGGCCTTGATTTGAGCTTCGAGCTCAAGTTTCTTGATCTCCAACTTTTGTTGCTCGATCTGGAGTGCAAGGAGTCGAAGGTCAGCGCTTTGTTTGCCATGGTTTGTGGGAGAGGGAGGCTCGCTGAGAGGTCTTGCACGTGGCGTTTCGTCATGGCCGACGGCGGTCGCATCTGAATCAACTTGTTTTGCTTGTTCAGCGTTTCGAACTGCTCGAAGCAAAGGAATGTCAAATTGAAATCCCGAAGGTAAGGCCGGTGGCTTTTTTGATCTTCCCCCGGCCGCTGAGGCCATTGGAAAGTTGGAACGTTCAATAAAAGGCGTTGAAAACAGTTAAAATATTTGGCAAAATCCGAACGAACGAACAAAACGATGAGGGAACGCGAGGGAAGGCAGTGGCACGTGACCGGAAAGGGACCAGAGGGGGGGATTAATTATTGAATTCCTGGAAGGATTTCTGCCAATGATGCTGCTACAATCAGGTATCCTGTTTTCACTTTTAAATAGTAGCATTATTCTAGTGATATCATTGTTAAATATAGAGCCTAAAGATACTACAGTAATCATTAAATGACTAACATTATAGACTATTCTATACAATCTACTTAGACCTCTCAATATTTAGCTTTTGCATGCTGTTGAGGCTCCACACCAGAGAATTACTGACAGTAATTATATTTTTGTCGAATTACAAAGAAAACGTCAGGACCTTTATAAAGCAGTTCCTAATATTAATCTCTAAGAACAAACTAGAAATTGTCCAACTGGCAGATCACAATATTCCCTTTCGGTCATTAAGCAAAGAAAACCCTACATGTACGATGTATAAAAGTGCAGCAGGAACTTAACCATTTGGCAGTGGAAGGCAAATACTGCAGAAATCTAATGAAAAGGTCAGTTTAACTCAATGAAAGTAACTTAAATGTTTTAGCAGTACCTGACAGAATCTCTCCAATGACTTGTAACACTGCAATTACCTTACTGTTTCAGCTTTTTGACAGTTGTTTAATTTGTAAATCAGCAAAACCATCAATTAGTTTTATCTCCATTACAGCAATTTCATAAATTTGTGCAATTGAGGATAATTAACGCAGCAAAAATGACTGGTAAATGTCACATTTCACATGTAAATGAATTTATACATGTATACTGATCCTCACTATAAGTTAAGGCCAACTGTGAGGCTCATTTAAAGATATTAATCAAACATGACCCTTATTGGGCTTCACTGAAGTCTTACATGTACAGTGCCGCTCAGAGATGAGCAGCCAACCCAAACGCAAAACATGTGCACGTTTTTTGCGTTAACGCGGTTCAAAAAGCGCGTTAGAAAACGCATTTCTTCTGCGCGTTTTATCTATTGTCATTCACTGCAGTAAATTTTCTTTGTGTGACATTGTTTTGAAAGACAATGACTTGTTGTCTCGCAAATGCCGCCGACAAGTCATGCAGATTAAAAATTTGCATGATGTTCTAAACATCAGAACAAAGCGCATCATAAATTATTACAAAAACTTCCACAACTTGTAGGAACTTGAGTTGTCTACAGTGTAAATTGCTACTTCCTCTGGGTAATGTACATGTACACACCAGCTGGGAAACAACCCTTGTAAAGTCATTCGAAACAATTAACTAATCATAATGTATATACATGTATAAATTATTTTTGTTTCACTTTTCACTTGTCTCGACTCCATCTTTCCACCAAAATTAATACATTCCGACCAAATGGGTTTTGTCAAGAATAGATATATCGGTCAGAATATAAGACTCTTAAGTTATCTAATTGAATAACCAGAGCTTAAAAAAATCCCAGGAATCTTCCTTTTTGTGGACTCTGAAAAAGCTTTTGACTCTATAGAGAGACGCTATAATGAAAACTTTTCAATTTTAGACCTTTGATAAGGAATTGGTTTTCCGTTCTCTATAATGGTGGCAAAACAGAAGATATGAATGCCGGCTTTATGACAAATAATTATTTTTGAAGTTTTGAGAGGCATACATAAGGAGTGCACTGCCTAAGCCCAGCTTCCCTGTTTATCCTAGCGGTGGAGCGACTGGCTTTAACAAGAACCAAACTGTAGAGGTACAGTCATGTATTCATCTCCCTAACTCTGAACACTGAGGCTTAAACGATGACTCTATGCTCATACTTAAGACCCTGTTGGGGACGTGGGGGGGGGGGGGGGGTATTTATGTCCCCCGTCTGAATTTCAAACCTTTAGGTGTCGCAATTTCGGATGGACTGCATGTTCCTGTCAATTTTATAAACTTGGTAAAATCTCCACGGCTTGCTTGGATTGGTAGACTACTAAGTAATTTGGGTGATGCCTGGAAGGCCATACCAAATTATTACTTTGAGAAATATGGAGGCCTACATTTTCATCTTAAATGTAACCATAATGTTTCAGCAAGTTCAGATAAAAACGTGAGCAAAACTTCGCCAGATAATTTTTTTTCCTTGTTCAGGCAGCCTAGTGTGATAAAAAAATATATATATATCAGCCAACAAAATGGGAAAAGAATGCCTTGGATTAAATTTAAGCACACTGGTCGATGAAGATGATAGCCTGCATAACAGGCGCTTATTTAGCCCAGCGCCAAGCGGGAGAGATGGAACGCAAGACAATTAAAGGGGAAGAGAAAAATAAATGCCTGTCGCCAGTCTATTGTTCATGCCCTTCCGCCCCCCGAAACAACGACAAAATTCAACTGACAGTTACAATAGTTTTGAATTGACCAATGAAAAAGCATTCAATCATTTGCAGGAAACTTATCAGTAGATTTCTTGAGCATTTAGTTGTCCAAGGAGAATTTAGAGCAGATTTTTGCGAGCATTGCCAGCAGTCAGAATAAGCCTACTTCTACGAGCGACAGAAAGCAATTACAAGAGTGTACTGTTTATGATAATGAATTTGACGGAAACAGAACTGCTTGTACATGAGGTGTTTTAATTTAAGGGTAAAATTTCAATGGAGTGTGGAAAGTTTGATAATTCAAAGAATTTGCTAAACATTAGCACTGATTGCTGAGTTTACTCTGCTTTTCTTTTACTCCGCTTTACAAAGTGCCATAAAGAATGCTGTGGATAGGATATCAGCCAAGGTGATCGATCATAAACCGCTGTGGAGTACAACAAAATAGCGCTTGGTGTTGCCTCCTGTCTTTTATTGAGAGTGAAGTCGTCGGCCTATTTAACTCAAAGAAACAGTGATCCTTCAGCATGGTGGTTGTAAGGCGCATGACATTTCTTTCAACTCTTGGACTTGCTCTATAGTTATTGCCAATGAGCAAATGGCATGACCTGTCTTGCACTTCACTAGCTCGAAAATTTTTTAGTAAAACTGGTAAATTAAACTTTTACCAAACCCAGTAGGCAACCAAGCCAACTCATCTCTCCTCTACCAATGCCACAATACATCTTTTCTTTTCCTTCTTGAGATTTTCGACGGGAAGAAATCAAGCGCAAGCTTGATAGCTTTGTCGAAAACTCACAGTACACCATGCACCATGCACCATGTTTGTTATGTGTGGTGTACATCTTTTCTCACATCAGTATCACATGGTATGAATTGACCAATCAGTAGTATAGTGTTTGGGGGTACCAGATCATTTTTTACATTTAACGGTTTCAACATTTTGATCTCGTATTTTGGAATCTATAGTTTATTAAAAATGCGTGACTTTCTCGGAAAAATCACCAAGCGTGACATTCTCGGAAAAACAGTACTTGGGGGTACCAGATCAAAAATTAATCAAATGGAAACAACCTACTGATTTAGGGGGGTGTTTTCGCAAAATGATCTCGTATTCTGGAATATATAGTTATTTAATTTGATGGAATATATAGTTATTTAATTTGATGGAATATATAGTTATTTAATTTGATGGAATATATAGTTATTTAATTTGATGGAATATATAGAGTATATATGTGCTATTTGTTTCTTATGGTGTGGGGCGTAGGGTGGGCGAGAAGTGAATACTTCTCGGGCAAACACCCCCACTTTTGGATTTATGCACACTTTATCTTCTAATGGAATCACATACTGATTTAGGGGGTGTTTTAGCAAAATGATCTCGTATTTTGGAATCTATAGTTTATTATAAATGCGTGACTTTCTCGGAAAAATCACCAAGCGTGACTTTCTCGGAAAAACAGGAAATGACTCATCGCCTATAGCTATTATTATAACTCACGAGACGGTCGCCTCTAACCGACACAGCTGTGTCGTGACGTCATGGCTTTGGTTTGTTAAGAACCGTTCGGCACTGTGTTGATACAGTCCTCGCCGGTTTGAATAATGTTGGCGACAAAACGGCACAGCTGTGCCGTGACGTCATGACTTCTTTGGATTTACTTTTGGATGGCATAGTGTCCGTATGCGTAACTATTGATTCCGTCTTTTGATAAATATCTTTTGTCATCAAAACAACTGAGTGATACCTTATTGATTTCATAACTACCCAATTGATGATTTTGACTTCTGATTGTTTTCATTTTGTGATGCATCTGTTTATTATTTAGTAGTGTCTCTTTATAATTCTCATGTTTGATATTCTTTTTGATTACAATCTTTTTGATTCCTTTAGCAGTCTTCCCTCCTTTTTGGTCGTCTTTCATATAGCTATACATTTTCGATCGTAGACCGATGAATTCACAAATTGGAACTCCTGCGGCTTCATCTTTGAATTTACCAATTACTTTTTTATTCGTCTTATCGAAATATGGATAGTATTCAGGGTAGTCGCTGTTGTCAAATTTATTTTTATCCTTCCAGAAATTTCTATAGACGTCTCCGGTTTCGATTTCATAGGTCAATGAGTCTGTGTCTGTGAAGAGCAGCTTCGCCTTGTTTCCATACTTCTCTTTAATGTAGTTGTAATGGAAATCGTACATCAGTGTCTTGCTTAGATCAAGGATACACATTCCTACATATGCTGGCCGGTTTAAAGTAAGTGTTTCTTTTATCTTATGAACAGCTACTAGATTTTCATTGAAGATTTTACTGCTAACATATGTCGGTTTAGCAGCCATTTTTGATAGTTTCTTTTCATCGGTGACTAATCTGACGTCTACTCGCTTTCTGAGGTTTTCCATCGTTTTTCCAAATACACTGTTATTCATCAGCTTGAAAAAGTCTTTCTCAAAGGCATTTTTAGCATCAGTTCTTTTCTGAGTGTTGAAGTCGATGTACTGTCTGAGCCAAGGGGACTGATTGAACTCTAGAACTCGATGGACTTTAGTTATTTTCAAACCGAGATCAGTGTATAATTGGAGGTTCCTATAATGGAGCACGTATTTTTCTTTGTTGCTTAATGTTGGTATTAGTTTGTGTACCAGACCAGTTGATATTTTATATTTCTTTGCTATCTCCTTACAATAATCTGATAGCATGTCCCCAGTCACTTTGACCTTTTCCGGTCCAAGTGGGTAGTCATTATGCAGATCATGTAACTCTTGGGGATATTCAAGGTCAACCTCAAGTATCAATCCTTTTTTACTATCTTCTTTATAGTCAGCCAGATCTAACTTATTGATTTTCTTTTCTGACATCCATTTAAATCCACCAGTTGGAAGGTATTGACTCATAGCCCAACCATACAAATTGTTTGCATCAAGATACATGATATACTTTGAGGGCGCCTTCTCATTGTAATCTTTCATGTATTTATTGTTTGCTTTTCCGTATCTGTTGGCTATATAACTGATACCACCACGCAGGCCCTTTTCAATGAATTGAAACATATCAATGTCTGTCATCAATTCTAATTTTATGTTAGTCATTTTAAGCATTGCGTCCCAAGATAGACCTGGAGATGTGAAGTAGTGACATGGATCCAATTTATAGTATTCTAAGCATGTTTTCCTGAAGTTTTAAAATACATCAGCTAACAGTAGTGTCTCTGATTTAAGGTACAGGTCATGATCATCGCCCATATTATTGAGAGAGAATGTTTCCCATACTGTCTGAGCATCTGTATAGTCTTCATCTGATATATATTCATCATTCAATATGCTAAAAAAGTTTTCTTTCGGTGGCAGCTTCTCATTAAATTTATCAAAACTGTCCATATAGTCATAAGGATAAACTCCTTTTTGTGCCATCAGATCGAGATCATCTTTGAACTCTTGAGAGGTATATTTTAATGACTCCTTCGGTAGATTACTGACTAGTCTATCCAAACTGGAGCTCATGAATTGGAAACTATCAATGAAGGTAAGATGATTACCAAGCATGAAGGCCATGTATTTCTCCATGTTATTTGGGATAGCATTAATATTCATTTGACAGTCTTCACCTTTCTTGTTTTTGTATGTGTGCTTCTTAACAACGGCTCCAATCTCTTGCATAATGAAATGGCTATCATAACCTCTCAGATTGTGGAATATAACTGGAATTTTTATTTCTTCTGGGTTCACTCTGAGTTTCAGATTACAATCTTGGTGAGCAGAACCTCTGTATTTACCAGTAATGTGACAATGATCTCGGACTCTAATATCCTTTTCAGTATACTTCTTATCACAGATGTGACACATTTCAGCTTTTTGGAATTCTTTTTCATCATCCTCAGTCATTTTCAATGGTTTATTGAATTCCTTTTTCATAACCTTTTTACAATATTTGACTTCCTCCAGCATAGCTTCCATAAATTTGTACACAGCCTTTTCACCCCTGTATATTACTGCTGGTTTGCTGTATTTACCATCATAACAACAAACTACTTTATAGCCGTAGCCACAGTCAGTATGCTTCTGATAAGCCTCTGTATATGATTTATCACTGTTGGGTTGGCAACCGTGTATTTTTTCAGTGATGGCCTCAAAATCAGCATAGATCACAAATGGTACCTGCTGTTGTTTATGAAAGTTGTTGAATTTCAGTATGTTGTTATCTTTGTTTGGCATTTTTATTGCCTGTGTGCCATTTACTTGCATGCAGTTGTCCTTATGATCATTCAGAACCCTTTCAGAGCTGAAGCATTGAAGACAGTGCATACAAAAGTGTTTTCTTTCTTTGTGCTTTGTTTGATTGTACATAAACTTATTGAAATCTTTGATTAGCACATAATGCTTGTTTTCATTTTCAGTTATTAGAAGCAGATTCAAGCAGTCTGCATATTTCTCTTTTGATACATATATTGGATATGGTTGTTTATCCTCATAACCGAAAACATTGATGTTGATCTCATTTTGTTTTTCAATCTTATTGTAATGTTTGGTAGCCACTGGAAATTCAATTCCTGAATAATCTAAATTTTCAATAAATTTCCTATCAACTTTTTTAATCCTCTGTGGGTATTTCTCTTGTGGGTTCAAGTGTCTGATGTGACACCATCGGAAACATTCATTATCTTCATTTTTCAAGTTAATTAAACCTTTGGCACTATTTCGTAATTCTGCTGGTAGTTTTATGTATGAAGAACCTCTAATCGGCTCATATTTCACCACATTGAGGTAATGACTATCAACAGATTCGATTGTCCAACCAGACCCCTCAGAAACCCAAACTGCAATCTTATTTATTATTTGTTGTTTTGACACTTGTAATGATTCAGTAATCTCTGGATTGTTTATGATTGTTTCAGCTTGACTGTTGAAATATGCGGTTTTGTATTCTATTGCTCCGTCAGTCATTTTTGTGAATGTTACCTTGAGTGTTTCAACAAATTTCAGTCCTTTCATTTCATTCAATAATTTTTTAATGTGTGTTTCGATTGCCATTCTTGTGTTTAGTAGTTGCTCTAGCGGGTCTTTGTCATTTTTTATATCAATTTCGAAAGATTTTGTGAAGCCCTTCAGAGCTTTCTCTCTTTGCTCTATTTTTGTCCTTGCTAATGGCACAGGCCTTTGAACTGCCTTTTTGGTTCTAGGTGCCGGCACAGGTCTGTCTCTGAACTCTATTGGCGGAGGAATTATGTTGTCTTCATAATCTTGAACCATCTGCTTTACACTCTTGCGAGGCGCTGGCACAGGTCTCTGTATAGGCTTGGTATCATCTATCACAATAACTTTTGGCTTCTTCTGTTGCTTCAGTTTTTTAGTTCTTGGTGGAGGGATTGGTTTGTAATCATCTACTATAACAATTTTTGGTTTCTTCTGCTGCTGCTTCAACAGCAAATTGATTAATTCATTTTTGCTTAGTTTTTCAAGATCACTCTTGTTCATACTAATGGGTGAGATAATTTTTTCCATTTATATAATAACTATATAAATATTTTTTTTGTTTAACTAGTTTTAATGCGTGTTAAAGTAGGGCTAATAATTCAAGTGATTCCAAATTCTGGAATCCTTTGAACAGTTTTAAATTTTATTTTTTTGATGCTTTTTTGTTTTTGTGTGAAGCGTTTTACCAGCCATTGTGTAATTTTTACCATTATTACAAACTTCACAGAACCATTCTTTATTTAGCATATAGGTAGTCTTGTGTTTTTTTCTTTCCTCATCACTGAGAACTCTAGGCCTTCCACGACCTCTTTTAACATTCTTATTCTCCATATATTATACTACTATATAATATTAATCATGCGTTTAAATCTGTTCTTCTTCTTGATAAGTATTTTATACTCTCTTCCAAGTGTTTGGTTATTTCATAAATTAAATCTTCAAAGCAATTGCTAATGATGTATTTACACTTGTTTTTTTCATACATTTGCTTCATAATTTTTTGTTTATCCGACACTTGATACACACCAGTTGGGCTTTTAAATTCAAGACACAGAGCATTGTATTTTCTAGTGGGATTCAACAGCATTAAATCACACTGCCCCGCCATATATCCTTTGTTATAACTTCTGATTCTCATATTTGAGCTTATTTGATTTTCACCTAGACCGACAATCATTAAAGCATCTTCATATTTTTTTTCCGATGAATGATACAATCTTGCAGTGCAGATCATTTTCACTTTCAATCATCAGCATGTTATTACTTCTATCATTGAACTGTTTGTAATATCCCTGTTTTCTGATTGATGGTAATACTTTTGATGTAACCCAATGTTTGAATTTTATGGCTTCTTGTTTTTTGGAAGACAATATTAGTGAATAAAGTCCTGATTCATTTATAAAAAAACATTTGAAAGTTTTTTCGATGGTCTCAGCATGAGGTAACGTTTTGTTACATCGTGAATTTGTGGTCTCAGCATGAGGTAACGTTTTGTTACATCGTGAATTTATGCTGATTTTGTGGTCTCTTAAGATTCTATCATCAGATAAAACATGATCCTTGATTGCTTTTTGTGGATTTTTATAGTCGAGAATAATAGCTATGTCTCTACCTCTGAACCATATATCATTTTTATCATCAAGATAACAATCTATTGATACATCTAATTCTTTATTATCGTAGGAATATTTTTGCATTTGTATATTATATTATAATTTTTTTTTAAATTCATTTTCAACCTGTGTTTAAATATAGTCAGGAATAATAATATTCTTGGCTACATAATAGCAAATAACAGTATGTACAACTGTATCTTCTGTTATATATACGTTAGATAATTTTCTCTTTATAATATATCTTTTAAATCCCTAAATGGTATCCAACTGTTAAATTCGTCACTATAACCCTTCCACTTCACCAAAGCTTGTTTTTTCCTGTAATCTCTGCGAATGACTTTATCGATACGGAAAACATCCTGTCTGGCTTTTAATAATTCAGGTTCATAAAAACTCCCTTCAATATCTTCACCTTTCAGATCCTTTATTTTGTATGTTATTGGATTAGTGTATTGAATCTTATCAACTGTGAACACTTCCTCAGTCCAATTTGGTGTATAGCCCTTGTCGAACACATTCCGTTTATACTTAGATATTCGGACCTTATCACCTATTTTAAATTTTGGTTTCTATTTTAATGGCTCCATATCACCATATAGATTAAAGTAAACTATACCTTTATTCCTCTTTTTACTGGCTTCTGTAGGTGTCATCTTTATGCTTGAATGTTTGGTATTATTATACTGTTTTACTAATTTTGGTAACATGTCTAAATACTGTGTATTACCTTGAACAGTGAACTGCTTCCACATTTTGGATTTAATTGTCCTATTCCATCTTTCAACCACTGAGGACTTTTCTTCATTCTCAGTTGAGTACATCTGTACACTATGTTTCTCTAATAGGTCTTTCACATGTTTGTTATAGAATTCTTTTCCCTTATCAACCCATAGATATTGTGGTTTTCTGCCTTCCTTGAATATTGTTTTGAATGCTTCAGTGACAGATTCACCTTTCTTATCCTTCAATGGGACAATCCAACCATATTTGCTGAAGACATCAATAACCATAAGAAGATATCGATAACCTTTATTCCATTTACTGAACTGTTGCATTTCAACTAGATCACTTGCCCATATTTCATCAATTTTATTTACAATCACACGCCGCCGAGTAAAATTTCGTTTTATGGGTGCATGTAATTCATCAGCTAATTTTTCTTGCCAGTTTTCTTCACTCGACGGCTTTTTCCGTTTTTTGGAACACCAAGACCTAGTTTCTCCTTTGTGTTGATTAGGAATCTGGCTGTTTGACCCCATTTGGGCATCTCACCATATGGGATTTTATCAAGAGATTTAATCATTGTTCTATCACAGTCTCCTTTATTCTTTCCCATATCATAACAAATATCATGATAAGCAGCGATCTCATCCACCTTATTGTATGGCTGTACATTCCACTTCAATACCTCACCAGTATTTGGATCATATTCCAACTGCTCATGAAGAGGATTGTATGGCCCCATGTATTTATATTTACTTGGTGTCCATCCAGCTTTTGGTTTTGGTAGTTTGCCAATCACCTTGTGAATGTCAATACCTTTACCATAATCTAATCCTTTGATATCTGTTTTGTAACGAATATTTGGTCTCACTTTTGTTGAGAGTTGTTTCAAAGCTTCTGACCCAACCTTTGTGATTGCAGGCTTTGCAAGGGAAAGTCCTTTATCAATCAATTGCTTTTGCAGCTTTGGATTTCTCATTGCTTCTGAAGCATAATATCTCCCCATTTCAACACCCTTCTTCGCTAATAAGGGACACCGTGTTCCAAAAATCCTGTTGGTGCCATATCTGCGGCTGAATCTAGTAAGCCCGCCCCTTCAGACGGGCCAATCCGTTTCCCATTCTCTTGACAAATTTAGTGTTTGTAATCCCACACTCAGCACATTTACATTTCATCATAGTTCGACCATTTTTGGCTTTAACATATCTTTCACTTCCTGGTACACATTCAGTTACTTTCTTCTGTTTGACACAATATGATTTCATATACTATTGAGTTAGATATTTTTGAAGTAGTCTATGATGAATCTGTGATTGACACTTGGGTCTGTTGGACTGAATTTGGAATTGTGTATTGTATTAAGAATTGATCTGCCTTTTTGTCTCTCGAGAAGATAGTATAAACACCAATATCCACACAAGACAGAATCCCTTTCTTGTATCTCATGACCAGAGTATTCAAGTTGTTTCCCACTTGTAGCCATATATATTTGAACTTCTGTCGGCATCATCAATCCGAATGAATCGAAGTATTCACAGTAAGTATCCATATTCCGATAACATACCCAATGAGTGCCAGGTCCAATCCGATTGTCAAGATTAACTATTCCACACTCTTTGTTTTTGATTTGTCTTGGCAAAGCATCCCGACTGAAAACTCCTCTAAAATGTTTTATTCCAAGTTGTTTCACCCAATTCAACAAATCAAAGTTGGATAATGGTTTGTTTACAAAATGGTTCCTAGAATTGGGATTGAATTGAATGGGCTGTTTTTTTCCTAATAAAAGTCCTTTTCCCTTTTTGGTCTTTTTTTTTTTTTCATTCCATAACCAATTGGGACATCCCATGTACCAACAACTGGGGGTGATCTCCATGGCATCATAGCATGTTTTCCACCACTTGTATTTATTTTACTAGTTTGAATATTATCTGGAACATGAACTGGCAATGACCGTCTTGGACGACTGTGTCTATCAACATGCAAACCCTTTCCAGTTAAGGCTTTCATAAGCAGAGGAATTCCAATGCTAGCTAAAAGTGTTCCAAGAAAACCACCAGACTGAGTTTTTGTTGGTTTGATAGCAAGTTGTCCACCAGACTGCATCGCATTTACAAGATCAGCCATTTGTCTCACATTCAATAAATTTCTAAAATTCAATAGTTGGGACAAGTTTTCATTGGGAATAATGAATCCCCCTTTTTGTTTCTTTCCAAATAATTTATCAATGCCGAGACTTGCTAATGAAGAAAGAGCACCTGTGGCCAATGCTGGAGCCGCTTTAGCTACTGCCTTACCTGCATATGGCAATAGTCTTGTTCCAAGTGAAAAAAGACTTGACCAAAGAGAACCTCCATGCACAACAGCTTTTCTGATTTGTGTTGTTGATATACTGATGTCTGATCCTTTTCCCAATCTTTTTGATTTCATCAGTTTATTGATTTGCCTTTTTGTCAACATGAGTTGATCATTGCCAGATAATTCATTATGCGATAACCTCAATGTTACTGCTGAATTTGATTTAATAGCTTTTGCAAGCTTTTCTTTCTGACCCTGTGATAGTCTCACTCCATGAGGATGATAAGTAGTCATATATGTTTATATTAAATTGTATTTAATATAAATAATGATTTAATTTATTTAATTATTTCCAATTAATTATTCCATTTACATAGATCTCAGAATCAACTTTCCATCAGTCTTTCTCATTTCAACATCCTGCTCATACAGAACTAATGCATACACACTGTAATCATGATCTGCTGCAGCACTTAAAGTGTCATGACGAGACGCAGCGGAGTCTATCTGGAAGTATTACAAAGGAATGCGGGGTTGTGGACCCGGCATTCCTTACATATTTGAATTTCAATCTGTCAGTGAGTCAGCCCGTGTAAAGTAGAAGGCGTGAATATTCGCACGTGCGGCTGTCAAAACTAATTTTTGTCACTGGAAACACTGTGATTGAGCTGTGAGAAAATTAGGATCACGTTCTGTGCGGCGTGGAGACTGAGAAAGTGACGAGACAACAAACAATAATGCAGAAGTCCAAATCACGCATTTCGTTTTTTTTTTTTTTTTTAAGAAAACCCGGCCGAATTAGGAATACCGGTAAACTCGCCTACGCCTCTACAACTCGTTCGCTTCTTGGTAGGCGAGTTCACTCAAGTAATGTATGTTCAGTTATAACTTTAATTTTTCATTTTGTGAGCGTTTACAATTATAGCACGTTTTCCTTTGTCTATGAAAAATTTACTCAACGCCGGCTATGTTGATTTGATTAAATTTCCGTGGATTTTCCTACGACCGTAACAGGGAGCAGTGGCTTTCAGTATTTGACGTGAGATGGATGTGAAGATGAATACAATAACTAACTGTGAGAATCTTTGACTTTGGAGAGCACACTGGTACATAAGTTATTGCCACAGATAGAAACTTTGATATCAAGAAGAGCCAGCGAAGCTTCTGTAATTTCCCAGGTATATTTCAGAGCCGGATGAGAGGAATTGACGGAGGTTATAAATTCATTGAGTTCCTCAAAACACTCCACCGATGCCGTCGTTAATGTAGTGACCGTATAGTTCAGGTTTAGGGTCTTTGTATTGATTTAAGAATTGGTGCTCAACGTATAACCTACAAAACACAAAAACAAAAACAAAAAACAAAACCAAAAGGAAAAAAGAAAAAGAATGGCGTAGCTGGGTACCATTTTTGTGCTTATCGCCACACCATTAATTTGCTTTTAATAGTTATCAGCGAATGAAAAAAAAAAAAGGTCGGGAGGGGGGGGGGGAGGTACTCCCTTATACGCGCTATATCAGGTATATGGGGCACCAAAGGGTATGGATTTTTAGCCGTGCTGGTCTGAGATAGGTTATCGATTTTGAACATCTTGGTCTGAAATAAGGTATGGCTTGTCCACTCGTCTTGGATTGGGTATACTTTTTTAGCAGAAGCTACTTCTTGGTCAGTAGGCGATAAGACCATCTGCAAAAGCCCTTCTTTTTTGTCCTTAATTATCTTTTATCGCGCACATGAAATAAGTCTGAAACAGGGTATCAAATTTTTGATCAGGTCTGAACTAGGGTAGGGAGAACCGCTGATTTTGTTCTGAAATAAGTTAAGTGTTTCGGGAAGGGGGCCACACGCCCTACCCAATTTTTCTGGGAGTACACCCCACCCCACACCCCTCCCCGGGATCAAGATAACACCGAAAGGGGGAAAAATCTAGAGCAAAAATTCATCTTTCAAATCGTATCAATGAACTGTGCACAAACCATACATAACCCGCAATTCCTCGATGCGATCTGTGGAAGGGCAAACACTAGAAATCTCTTTACCGTGGTCAATTCCGTTGACAAACCATAATCTCGTGTTTCACTCCCCAAAAGACGCAGCACCTGACAGTTTCTTTTAAAACTAACCCTTTTCATTCTCATCTGTTGATCACATTTTTTTTTCATTATAAACATTTACTATAGCTCAAACAACATTATTTTGTGTTTCGATTCATTATTACACCAAACGAAGTGGCTATCCTGTGGCACAAACTCAAAATATTACAATACCTAATCTAAGCCTATTCCACCTCACGAATTTTGGGGAACTTTCAGTTCGGAAGTACATGTAAGTTGACTACTATCTATCATTGGCAGTCACAGAAATCCCGTTCCAATTAGTTTGACTTTAAATCACAAGACAAGTGCACTACTCGTGACATCTCATGCCACTAGTAACCTTGGTGATACTTCAATAGTTAAAATGAAAATAAAAACAAGAATTGTTAAAGGCAACAGTAGCACACTCCGACGAAACATCTGGATGCCACTGGTAACCTTGGTCATAGTTGAACAGTTATAATAAAAATGAAACACAAATTGTTAAAGGCAACAGTAGCACACTCCGACGAAACATCTGGATGCCACTGGTAACCTTGGTGACACTTGAGCAGTTAAAATTAAAATCCAAGCAAGAATTGTTATAGGCAACAGTAGCACACTCCGACGAAACATCTGGATGCCACTGGTAACCTTGGTGACACTTGAGCAGTGAAAATGAAAATGAAAACAGGAATTGTTATGGGCAACAGTAGCACACTCTGACGAAACATCTGGATGCCACTGGTAACCTTGGTGATAGTTGAACAGTTATAATGAAAATGAAAACAAGAATTGTTATAGGCAACAGTAGCACACTCCGACGAAACATCTGGATGCCACTGGTAACCTTGGTGATACTTGAGCAGTTAAAATGAAAATGCAAACAAGAATTGTTAAAGGCAACAGTAGCACACTCCGACGATACATCTGAATACCACTGGTAACCTTGGTGATACTTCAGCAGTTAAAATGAAAATGAAAACAAGAATTGTTATAGGCAACAGTAGCACACTCCGACGAAACATGTGGATGCCACCGGTAACCTTGGTGATAGTTGATCAGTTTTAATAAAAATGAAAACAAGAATTGTTAAAGGCAACAGTAGCGCACTCCGACGAAACATCTGGATGCCACTGGTAACCTTGGTGATTGTTATCAGTTATAATGAAAATGAAAACAAGAATTGTTATAGGCAACAGTAGCACACTCCGACGAAACATCTGGATCCCCTGGTAACCTTGGTGATACTTCAGTAGTTAAAATGAAAATGAAAACAAGAATTGTTAAAGGCAACAGTAGCACACTCCGACGAAACATCTGGATGCCACTGGTAACCTTGGTGATACTTGAGCAGTTAAAATAAAAATGAAAACAAGAATTGTTATAGGCAACAGTATCACACTCCGACGAAACATCTGGATGCCATTGATAACCTTGGTGATACTTGAGCAGTTAAAATGAAAATGAAAACAAGAATTGTTATAGGCAACAGTAGCACACTCCGACGAAACATCTGGATGCCACTAGTAACCTTGGTGACACTTGAGCAGTTAAATTTAAAATCCAAGCAAGAATTGTTATAGGCAACAGTAGCACACTCCGACGAAACATCTGGATGCCACTGGTAACCTTGGTGATACTTGAGCAGTTAAAATGAAAATAAAAACAAGAATTGTTATAGGCAACAGTAGCACACTCCGACGAAACATCTGGATGCCACTGGTAACCTTGGTGATACTTGAGCAGTTAAAATGAAAATGAAAACAAGAATTGTTATGGGCAACAGTAGCACACTCCGACGAAACATCTGGATGCCACTGGTAACCTTGGTGATACTTGAGCAGTTAAAATGAAAATAAAAACAAGAATTGTTATAGGCAACAGTAGCACACTCCGACGAAACATCTGGATGCCACTGGTAACCTTGGTGATACTTGAGCAGTTAAAATGAAAATGCAAACAAGAATTGTTAAAGGCAACAGTAGCACACTCCGACGAAACATCTGGATGCCACTGGTAACCTTGGTGATACTTGAGCAGTTAAAATGAAAATGAAAACAAGAATTGTTATAGGCAACAGTAGCACACTCTGACGAAACATCTGGATGCCACTGGTAACCTTGATGATACTTGAGCAGTTAAAGTGAAAATGAAAACAAGAATTGTTATAGGCAACAGTAGCACACTCTGACGAAACATCTGGATGCCACTGGTAACCTTGGTGATAGTTGATCACTTAAAATGATAATGAAAACAAGAACTGTTAAAGGCAACAGTAGCACACTCCGACGATACATCGGAATACCACTGGTAACCTTGGTGATACTTCAGTAGTTAAAATGAAAATGAAAACAAGAATTGTTAAAGGCAACAGTAGCACACTCCGACGAAACATCTGGATGCCACTGGCAACCTTGGTGATACTTGAGCAGTTAAAATGAAAATGCAAACAAGAATTGTTATAGGCAACAGTAGCACACTCCGACGAAACATCTGGATGCCACTGGTAACCTTGATGATAGTTGATCACTTAAAATGATAATGAAAACAAGAATTGTTAAAGGCAACAGTAGCACACTCCGACGATACGTCTAAATACCACTGGTAGCCTTGGTGATAGTTGATCAGTTATAATGAAAATGAAAACAAGAATTGTTAAAGGCAACAGTAGCACACTCCGACGATACATCTTAATGCCACTGGTAACCTTGGTGATACTTGGTGATACAGTTAAAATGAAAACAAGAATTGCTGAAGGCAACAGCAGCACACTCTGACAATACATCTGGATGTTACTGGTAACCTTGGTGATTCCTGAGCAATTTATTTTGTATATTTTCTTATTTTATGCTATTTGAGACTAGATTAACAGATTGGAAAAGATGCAAATTGTTTATATCTTTTCCAATCTGTTGATCTAGTCTCAAATAGCATAAAATCAAAAAATATACAAAATTTCTCAAGAAAAAATGCCATCTTCTCAATGGGTAGTGCATGCCCCACAGTATCTTCTACATTTCCAAAGATATTCATTTTTGTGGGACCTGAAAAAAAAAATGGACATTTGTCATAAATGAGCTGCTGACTGCATTGACACCAACTAGCAACAATACATGTAAGCCATTGCTTTCCAGTTACGAAACATCCCCAGAGTATTTTTTTAATATTTAGTCTTAACCATTTTATATACCTGAAATTGAGCTAACAAGGATATTGTGTTTTCCAATTTCTGTTTGTTGTCCAGTCTTCTTTTTCACCGTCAGTTGGTCCCATTGAAGGAGTCTGGACCATAACTTCTCAGTGCCCAGTTAGCCTCCTGCAGGGAATTAATCTTGTAGGCAACAAAGCCAAAGAATCAAGAAGCTGCTCAGTATTTTGTCTTTCCATGTGTGACATTGCAAAGAGTTGAATACTGCTCGGCTCCTCCTCCAACAAAAATTCAAGATCATCATGTATCCCGGTTGATCTGTAGGAAAGGAGAGGGAGTGGAGAACTGTGATACTTATAAAGAGATATAATTAATGCCTAAGGTGGGGAAATTTGATCCAGTTTTACCAAATTTCAGGCCCTAGTGTGGGATTTTGACCCAAGACTATTTTGAAAAGTCAAATGTCCTAATATGTCCGAGTTACCCCCCTCTTGTTCTTATAAACATTGATAAGTAGCAAACTACAATTTTATCCTGTTCTAGGAATCCCTCTTATCCCCCTCAATAAGGCCTAAGACATGAAAATAACTTGTTTCAGGAAATGTGAGCATAATTTACGAGTGACATTGTGCGGATTTCGTAACGGGAACGGGAATTTGCTTTCGTTGACGGGGTCTGTTGTAGTATTTTGGTCCTCAGATAGTGAGTATTTACTCCTCTGTCGCAGAAATCTGTTCCTTGGGATTTATTTTTCGTGCTACAAGAACTATTTCGCGCCACTCGCAATGGAAAGCCGCTGATCAGAGTCAGCAAGGTTCGCAGAAAAAAAAATTGAGAATTTCTCTAAGCTTACCTTTTTGGGGCAGCTACTTGGCAGGGTTAGTAATAAGCAGCCAATGTCTTCATCCATTTCTTGTGAAACAACCGAAGATGACCCTGACATTTGCAAACGGCGATTCATTTGAGTCTTCATCACAGGATTCGAACTACTCACGGCCGTGCGAGTGCTCGTTTATACGTCGGCTTGAGCTTCGCAAAGTACGCTAATGACAAGGCTGTTTAAAGAGCATCTTAGCTACTCAAAGATCTCCTCTTGATATAATTGCCAATCTCGTGCACGGAGAAAGGAATGCCGCAATTAATCCAAACGATATGAGGCAACGATTTCATCCTCTGAAGAAGTTTTTCTTTGATACGGTTCTCCATCTATCGTCTGTAAAGCTCTTCGCCTTGAATACTCGGACAATATCATCCGGAAAGCGTGCTGGTAGGGAATATTCCTCGAGAAATATTCCTCGGAGCCATCGAAACAATTCTACGTGGCTCGGTTTTCTCAAATGACTGCGGAAACGAGACAACGCGACTGAACGCACCTCAATCGTCAAGACTAAATTTGATACTGACATATTAATCCTATTTGATCCGTGTTCACCTCTCTTTGTTGACAGAAGTTTAATTAAGGAGTAAACCGCAATTTTAATTAGTTCGGAAATCAAGTACTTCCAGTTTAGGCCCACTTGCGTCTCCTCATGTTTGAAAGTCAGTTTTGTCATTCCATCTTTTATGTCCTGCTTCTGTTTTGTCAGATCAAAGTAAATGAAAGGGAATATTGTACCAAAGTTTCCTCTTGTGAGAAGGGTGCTATCACTGAAGTCATTTACAGCTTTAACATATTTCAAAACATCTCTAAATACTCTTGTTGGTTCTGTTGATGGTTTATAATGAACCTCTGGATAATCATTTCCATTGCCAACTTCAAGATAACAATCAGTCAAAGTTTTGTCATTACCAACAGCAAATGTGTTATAGGGAAATTTATTGGCTGTCTGAGATGCATCACTTGCATCATTGATGATGAATACAAAGACATGCCTGGGTTTGTTTATTCCAGTTGAGATACGGAAATTGGCTGTCTGTTGTCTTGTTGAATTGCCTCTCTCAACCATTTCTCGCATGTAAGTCCACTTTCTGTTGTCAAGATACTTGCTCATGTACAGTGACTTTCCCACAGAATTAAAAATAATACGAGGAACAATTAGCTGGAATTTGGTGAGTACCACACGGCAATTATCAGCAGCTTGCCAAATCATATTGTTATCACTCTCAAGTGTTAAGTTAACCTCCAATTTAGAGTTTGGTAAAAGTTCATCCCAAAGGCTCTTGAAAAAACCGTATCTGTTCAATGCAAGCTCTGCATTTACTTTACCATTCGCACCATTCAACAGCGCTTTACGAGCTGCGACTCCTGGATTGTAAGTATTCACCTGAGCAACTCTGTCATCAGCACTCCTCTTGGTGTCAAGATAGAACAACTCATTTGTTCCCTGACTTGCAGCATAACCTTGTGAATACTCAAGCAATAATTTGATATTTGTGGCTTGGTTGGCATCTCTGCACTCATAAACATCAATACCATTCATTTTTACATTAAGAGTGTTTATAAGAGCGTGAATTGAATTAACGATACCATTTCTATCATTTTCTGCAATGGCGGCTCCATCATCAATCTTCTTTACAATGAAATCAACATTAAAACGGGCATTATACCAGTCAAATGGTGTTGTCTCTCCACTGTTATCAACAACGAATCGATAACCTGTTTTCCTCTGATGAGCACCGTTTGCTACTACAGCATTAAGTGCTGTCTCAAGCTCAAAGACAACATCTTCATATCGTTCGATATATCTTGAGTCGCGATAGTTTGACATATATTATTGTGTTACATAAAAGTTACTTTATTTTTCGAGGTCTTCCACGGCCTCTTTTAATACCACCCCCACTATTAGCTCCATTCTTTCTCTTGCTTAAAAGTTCTATTATTTTATCACCACCTTTTTTGCCTGCATGTTCACCAATTGTTGTAGCTGCTTTTTCAGTTGCTTTTTTTACAGCTGTTTTGGCAAGGTCAGTTAAGACACCTTCACCATAATGTTCATATTTTTTTAATTCAAACCTTTTCATATACTATTATGTTTTATAATTCTTTCCCTCTCAAGAATAACTCAATATACCAATCTATCCCATTTAAATCAACTGGAGCTCTAGAAGAGTCTGTGACATAAAAGCGTATTGAACTGATTGTATGTGTTGATACTGGATTCCATGAAAGAAAAAGAGGTTTATAATTGAATGGTAAACTTCTGACTAGATCTGTGACTGGAATAACAGCGATAGTATTTGTGGAATTTCCATCAACGATGCTGTCCGTCACCTTATCACAATTAATGTAGATTTCATCTACTCTACGTGTTATATCAGGTAAGTTTGTTCCATATTCAGTGGCTGAAATTATTTTTGAATCAAATCCGATAAGTTTTCTGATCAGTGTTTCCGAGTCAGCAAGGTTCGCAGATTTTATTTCTCAGATCCACTCTATAGTTTTCATTCAGTTCAATCAAGATACGATATGTTGATAAAACGAAAAATATATTGATACCATACTTAAATTTTGATTTGTCTGTTTCAGATGGATTCAGTATATGTCCATTTTTTCTCAAGTACTCATGAATGTAGCTATTAATTTCATCATATGAGTACATACCATCAACGAATGTTATTGTTTCCCAGTTTGCACCTTTGTCATGGCTGTATTTGATTTGATTATTCCCGTAAGATTGTCTGATGTTATACCAGCTGTATGTCATGTTAATAGACTTCACAGCCATTTCATATTTCATATCATTACAAGAGGAGTATTAAATCTTTTTGTGAAATCATGGCTCAGACTGACACCAACTTTGTCTCTGTTTTTACTGTTGAATCGTAATGAAATTTCTGCCATATAATATTACATTAGATATTTCTTCATTATCTTGTTCAGCTCCTTGTTTCCAATAATGCCTAATTTGCATAATGTATGCAATATGTTCACAAACTCATTTCTGACACCCATACTATTGTTACCAGCAAAAATAGATCCACCAAGTAACTGTAGTCGTGAAAGCAAGTCACCAATATTATTATAATGGACAACACCAGCTACATATTGCACTTTTCTTTTTTTAATACCTTGCCCTGTTTTGTATTTGTAAGAAGCTAATACATGTCCAATCGTATCTCTATATTTCTTCAAAGTTTGTAATTCTCTATCATAAGATTGTTTATCTTCTAGTTTTTTTACTTTTGATTTTTTATTTCCTAATTTCAGGGCGATATTTACAGCTTTTTTGTTTTCTTCAAGAAGTTTTTGTGGGAGGACTTGAGTCAAATCGCTTGGTTTCAAAAGCTTGTTATTTTTCAATATAATTCTGTCATCTTTATCGAAATAGTTATCGATATTTAAAATGCTGGGTTTCTTGCCCCCATCTTTATCTTCTTTATCTTCTTTAGGCGCTTCAATTGCCAAAGGAAGTTCCATACCCATTGTAATAGCTCTTCTATTGGCTTCAATAACATCATCAAGTCCTTGCGTCAAAGCCTGTTGATTTTGTTTCAACTGTTCAATGACTTCATCCTGTTTTTTGTCGACACTTGCTTTCACACTCTTCTGAACATCAATTGAAGGTTTGATTAATTCTGATGTTGTATCATATGCATCCTGTTTTCTGTTCTCATAAGTCTTGATGACCTCACGAACTTCTCTTGTCCTATTTCCAGCTTCAATTCCACTTTTAAGAAGCTTTCTCATACGTTCAATATCCATATACAAATGTGTTAGACTAATCTAAACTATTAACATATGGAAATACCAAATTACGATATAATTCAGAATTCGAACAAGTCTTTCAGACAGTTGTATCCATATATGCCAAAAGATACATTCAGAATGTTATTGGCTGGAAATTCTGGATCCGGAAAGACAACACTGTTTATGCACTTGATTATGGAACCGCTTGTCTATTACGATCAAATACATCTATACGCCAAAAACTTGGATCAAGACAAATATCAATATTTACAGCAAGTGATGGATGGAATAAGCAGACAAGTTGGTTACCCTGTTCTGGTATGCAGCCAAGATGAGATATTGCCTGTTGAACAAATTAAAGACACTGATTTACAGCGGCTGGTTGTGTTTGATGATTTCGTGACGGATAAAAAACAAGATCAAATCATCAGCTATTTCATTCAAGGTCGTCATAAAAATTGTTCAGTAATGTACCTAACACAGTCATTCTATGGTTGCCCAAAATCTGTCAGACTCAATTGTAGCCACTTCTGCCTTTATGATTTTCCATCCACAAGAGAGAGAAATATTATCTCCCAAGAGCTTGGAATTGATAAGCAGAAATACATTGAAGCAACCAAAAAGCCGTATTCCTTCTGTTATGTTGACAAGCCAATGAAAACAGTAAAGAGAAACTTTTATGGTGTTATCTAATCTATTAATATATGGGTATATTCAATGATTTACCAACTCCAGACAATATAGGAACTGGTGAAATAGGTCCAAAAGGTGATAGAGGTCCTGCTGGTCCAAAAGGTAATAAAGGTGATAGAGGTCCTGCTGGTCCAAAAGGTGATAAAGGTGATAAGGGTTATGGATTCAAATTAACACAAGATGGTAACTATGATCTTGAAAATAAACGCTTGACTAATGTTGGAGAACCAAATTCAAACAAAGATGCTGTTAATATGAGATACGTCAACGATGCTGTTTTATCAATTGAAGGAACACGTGTTAATCCATTTAAATTTCTTCTTGAAGATATATCAAAAACAACTATTCTTAGAAATGCAAATGATCTCAAATTGGAAAATTTTAATAAAAGCCCTTACTCAATAAATAAAAAAGCCTTGTCTTTTGTTATTCCTACTGCTGGTCTTACAACTGTTCTTCGTTTTGATTTATCACAATTGGAAGTTTCAAGATACACTTTTGCTGTTGAGTTTTATACAAACGGTAACCCAAATAATGCAACAGTCGATGACGACAATCTGTCATCTAATTTGATTGAAAGAAGAACTTCAATAAAAAGAGCATTTCCAGAGACTCATATTGTAGAGGCTTATCTCAAAAGAATATTCTTCCTCGAAAAAACAAGCAATGGTCAAACATCAATGGAGTTATTGTTGATTTCACCATATTCACAAAATAATAAAAAACATTATGTTATAGTTTATGGTGTTTACGGATTTTCAAATATCATTTTATCACATATTCACGATCCTGTTTTTGAAATTGAAAATGGTAATGTTGCATTCGATAGTAAAATTGATATGAAAAACAACAGAATCATCAACCTTAATGACATTCCATCAGACCCTCATGATGCTGTCAACAGAAACTATGTGAACATCAATTTTTTGGATGTATATGGAACCAATAAAATGTCTGCAAACATTGATGTTGATAACCACAAAATTGTTAATCTTGCAGCTCCAACTGATGACAAAGATGTTGCCAACAAGAAATATGTTGATGATCATACCCCAAATATTGACATGTCTCCATATGTAAAAAAAGATGGAAGTGTTGCAATGACTGGTAATCTGAACATGAGTGGCAACAGAATCAGTGGTATACCATTCCCTAGTTCATCATCTCGAGTTAGTACTTATGATGCGGTTAATTTAGGTTATGTACAACAAAATATACTAAGAATCAGGACAAACACATTATTATTGGATGGAAGTAACCCGATGGCTGCTGATCTGGACATGGGATGTAATATTGTCAAAAACATGAAATATCCCGTTGATATATTAGACGCCACAAACAAGTCTTATGTTGACTCTCAAATTGCAAGCTGTCTGAAACGGGATGGAACAGACCCAGCTGAGGGAGATCTTGATATGGATGGGTACACAATTCAAAATTTAAAAGATGCCGACAACAACACCCCCAGAAGCAACGCAGTTAACAAAAAGTATGTTGATGACCTTTTTTTTCAGCATCAGGAGGTCAACGCAACCCATTCGCATTTTTACTGAAGGACAAAACCAAGTCTTCTGCAGTTCAAGGTGTGGAAAACCTACAAATTGAGAATTTTGACAAATCACCATACCACATAAACAAGTCGTCATTGTCTTTTTTCATTAAACGAAGTGGTAACTTTACATCCAAAATTCGTTTTAATGTTTCATCATTGAGTGACGGTCGGTACACTTTTGTTGCTGAGTTTTACTCACCCTCAGACCCTCGAAATGCAACAGTCGATATATTCCTTCCAACTGTAAATATACGAGATGCGGGACAGCCGTTTCAAAAACCTTTTCCTGAAACTCCACACGTTGATGGTTACATGAAAAAACTTTTCCAGATAGAAAAAACCAGTGGTGGGCAGGCGGCAATACAGGTTGATCTAAGTAGTACAGCTGCTACACCTAATACTAAAACACATATCATTGTTTATGGAGCTTATGGCTTTCATACCAGCTTGTCTTACTTTGTCCATGACCCAGCTTATGAAATTGAAAACGGTCATGTTGCGTTTGGTAGTAATGTTGACATGAAATTAAACAAAATCATCAACCTGCAGGATAACCCCTCAAACCCACAAGATGCTGTAAACAAATCATATGTTGATGCTGAAATTGCTGGCATTGATGTTTCTCAATTTCTTAAAAAAGATGGAAGTGTTATAATGACCGGCAATCAGGATTTTGGGGGTTTATTATTACAGGTCATGGGATAGGAAACCAACCAGCAGATCTTGTGAATAAATCATATATTGACACTAATCTCGCATCAAAAAGCAGTATCGGTCAAACTCTACTTCGAGATGGAACACAAGAAATGACTGCTAATTTAAATCTTGCTGGTAACAAAGTGATCAACTGTGCAACACCAACTGCTAACACAGATGCTGCCAACAAAAGATATGTTGATTAGGCCCCTTTTCTTAAACTTGTCGGAGGTCAAATGGCTGGTGATATTGACATGGGTGATAACACACTCACAAACTTAAAAGAAGGAACAAATAAAACCGATGCCGTAAATTTAGATCAATTAGAAAAAAGTCATATTTCATCTGCTTCTCATCCAAAGAATGCTTTCAAATATTTGATGAATGACATTGATGAAGTTAGTACTGAATATGGCTTGACAGTTAATGGATATGTCAATTTACCTCGTTCACCACATTTGATTTCAAAAAAGGTTATTGATGTAGACTTGAATAAAGAAGCTAATCATATTTACAGAGCTAGAATTGGATTTAATATGTACACAATAAAAGATGGAAAATACACTTTCATTCTTGAATGGCTATTTCCTGATTATGAAGGAATGAGTCTTAGTAGTGTAACATTCAGTGCAACTGGTGGAATTACAATTCATAAGACTGTAGGGAGAAAATTTGATAACAGAAATGAAGATCATTCAAGATATTTATTATGGATTGAAAAACCTTCAGTAAGTTCACCACCTGAATATTTATATTGTACAATACATATTAATGCTAACCCAACTTATCCAAATAAGTACAAAGTTCATTGTGTTGCATATGGTATTGATTTTGAAGCAGTAGACGTTCCATCAAGTGTTTACGACTTCACAGAAGCTTATAAAATCGTGAATGAAAAAATTCAATTACAAACTGATTTAGATTTGAATGGACATGCCTTGATTAATAATTCATCAAACTTATTTGATGGTGAAAATGGTGAATTGACAATGCTAAATAATATTAATATGAACAGCTTTCTTATAAATGAGGCTAAACTTGGCGGTGATTTAAATCTGAATGGCTATAGAATTCATAATAATAGTTTGAATCTATTTCGTTCAAGCGTTACAGGTGTAATTATGGAAACGGCTTTCGATTTGGGTGGATTTGCTCTTTACAGGCCGAAATTAGGAGGTGATCTAAATTTGAATGGGAATAATATAATTGGTCAAACACAATATTTAAATTGCTTTGTTAAGGCCAAACAAGGACATAATAAGAATACTTTAAAGCCTGTATTGATAAATGGCTCTGAATTTTTAGTCATTCATAACAATAACTTTCATATTAAGAATATGTATATAATACAAGGAACAAAACCTGGAATGTTCTACTTCAAGAAAAAGAATGAAGGTGCTGGGCCATTGCCATTACCAGCAGCTTTTTTCGAATATAGAATTCCTTCTTTGAGTAGAAACATAAGAACAGTTGCAGTCAATAAATCATTATCGAGAGGCTATTTTATAATTGACTATTCACATCCCAATACAGGTGCTTTCGATACAACATTCACACTTGAAGTAGTCATGAGTTAATCTAAAATAATAATATATGGGTATATTCAACAATTCGCCAAATAAAGATAATATAAGAACTGGTAAAACAGCTCCAAAAGGTGATAAAGGTGACAAAGGTGATGAAGGTGATAGAGGTCTAATCGGTCCAAAAGGTGATAAAGGGGATGATGGAAATGGATTTAGATTGACTCAAGATGGGCATTATGATCTTGAAAACAAACTTTTGACAAATGTAAAAGCAGGCAATGATTCTGATCATGTTGTTGTCAAATCACAAGTTTCTGATATTGTTAGAGATAGTTTTTTAGATTTATGGGTTTCTGAATTTATCAGATTATACTCAAAATGTGTTTATCAAATTGACAGAGCCAATGATGATTTTGTAGATATGAATGCAAACAGAAAAGTTGAAACATTATACGATCTCTCAAATGAAGAAAATGATGCAACACAATCAACCATAAATTCAAGACCTACTGTTTGTACCAAGGCTGAGAAACTTAATGGACGTTATTTTTTAAAGTTTGATGGATCACATAGAATGATAAGTCAACTCAATTGAAATAATAATGCTGTTAATATCTTCATTGTTTACAAATTAAATTCAAATACAGGTGGAAATCCATGGAAAAATGGGCTTTTTGGACATGACAATGGAGGTTATGATAAGTTTGTCAGCTATTACAATGGTTCAAATTTAGCTATAAGTGGTGTTGATCAATCAAATTGTGTATATTTTGGTCCAGCAGCATCCATTCAAAATTTCACAAAATTAGCAGATTATTCCGTAAATGATCTGGGTCAAATTAATGTTTGGCATTGTTTGTCTGTTCATTGGGATAATTTATCTTCTCCAAATACAGATAAAAGTAAAATCTATTGGAACAAAAAACATGTGGGAAGTTTTACATCTGCTAATAGAACCGGCAATCAACAAATGACTTTTGGTGATTTAAATCCAAATTCCATCGCACCTTTAGATGGTTGTATCAGTTTTTTTCTGTGTATACTTAGATTTTATGTTGGATGAAAAAACAATTTTAGATCATCATCAAATTTTAATGCAACGATATACTATATGATAGAAGACATAATTAAATACGTGAAATATTTTTTTGATGAAACCAAACAACAGCATATTCATATTGATGACACAATATTGAAATCATGTCTAGTATACCAATTTTTGTATTTCAAGCATTTCAAAAGAATACTTCCAATTAACAACATTTTATACATTCATAATGATATAGGACTTATTTGTCCGGGAAATGGCTGCCTTACACGATTTTTTGAAAGAACACTTGGTTGGATTGATGTATTACACTCACATAGTATTCTCCATGATGCTTTTGGAATATTTTATAACCGCTATTCATTAGACAGAGGGTACACATATACTATACCAAAGAACCTTACAACAAAATGGATGAAAAGATCTCCATTATGTGGTCAATTCACTGGATTAATTTATTGTGTTTGCAAAATAATTATAATATAAATGATATATATGACTGATAATCGAAAAAGCATATTCAACTGGAATCATATTTCAGGTGAATTGACAGAAGACCAGATTAATGAATTAAAATCCTATTACCACACATATCACAGAAAGTGTTGGGCCCACAAACAGGCGGTGAAACAGTTCAAAAAATGGAAATCACTGGGGAACTCATTGTCTATCATCTTTGCAACCGGAGGCCTCGCCACAAGCATAGCAACTGGTGGTGTTAGTTTGGTAGCCATCAGTACTGCAGCACTTTTGATACAAGGGTGGATGAAGCATAAAACCTCGATCTCAAAATCCAAAATTGTACATATGCTTATCAAAGCTATCAACATCTACTTAATACCATAAAAGACACAATGAGAAGTGGTAATTTCAATGAGTCCAGCATCCACAACACAATGAAGAACATTGATGATTATGTGACTGACAACAGTCCTGTTATTGATAAGTACTTTCTAAAATATGATGAAAAATTCACTGTCTAATAATACCAATAATCACATCAAATCTTAACAATAAAATTTCAACCCAATATTGATTATAAAATTTAAGCGTCTTTTTTGAATTGGTTATAATTATTCTTTCAAATGGAAGACCAAGCATTATAAATATTTTCTTAAGGACAAATTTAGTACTTATCATCCTTTTACGATTCTTATTCACTAATGGGAGTACAGTGTCTATCTCTTCGAATATTTTTAATATTTTACCACTATCTTTTACAGAAATTTGAAATCCATTATTACTGCAAATACTATTTATCATATTTTCAATATGGTACTTCCGATGATATACCGATTTTCGTCGTATCTTATACATATTCTCATAAAAGTCAACATACTCTTTAACATAATCATAACCATGAACTGAACCACAATTTGTACAGAGGCTCACACCATTATCGTTGAACATTTCCTGATTTTCACAGCATGGCTCTGCCACACTACTATTAACTTCTGCCAATTGCTGATCACAAAAAGGACAAGTATATTCTTCCATACTCTTCAATTCATCATGAATTTCTGAATTACAACTCATTCTATATACTATTATATGAGATTATATTTATATCCCATCAGACGGAACCACAGAACAAAACCAGTATTTCCAAGAAAGTCACGCTTGGTGATTTTTCCGAGAAAGTCACGCATTTATAATAAACTATAGATTCCAAAATACGAGATCATTTTGCTAAAACACCCCCCTAAATCAGTATGTGATTCCATTAGAAGATAAAGTGTGCATAAATCCAAAAGTGGGGGTGTTTGCCCGAGAAGTATTCACTTCTCGCCCACCCTACGCCCCCCACACCATAAAAAACAAAAAGCACAAATAAAATCAATAGAATCCATAAAATAAATTTCATCAGATAAACCATGTGCAAAAATCATCATTGGGGAGTGTTGCCCGAGAAGTATTCACTTCTCGCCCACCCTACGCCCCACACCATAAAAAACAAATAGCACATATATACTCTATATATTCCATCAAATTAAATAACTATATATTCCATCAAATTAAATAACTATATATTCCATCAAATTAAATAACTATATATTCCAGAATACGAGATCATTTTGCGAAAACACCCCCCTAAATCAGTAGGTTGTTTCCATTTGATTAATTTTTGATCTGGTACCCCAAGTACTGTTTTTCCGAGAATGTCACGCTTGGTGATTTTTCCGAGAAAGTCGCGCATTTTTAATAAACTATAGATTCCAAAATACGAGATCAAAATGTTGAGACCGTTAAATGTAAAAAATGATCTGGTACCCCCAAATACTATACTACTCTTTGTAATAGATCAAACTGCTGCAGCCACTGAAATTCATCGAGGAGATAACCAAGTGGTAAACAGAATGACCAAATTGATGTTTCATGTAACCCAGATATGGGAATGTCTATACTATGTGAAGAAATTACTGATATGGAGATAAGCACTGAGATAAGAGATTAGCTAGGCCAGACTACTGTTGCTTTGTACTGTTGATCCTGTGCTTCCAAATACTGAACAGGTTCCACGTGCGTTTCCAGTGTAGGTGACATCTCCAAGATCGCCAACTTTAAGTCCATAATTCAGGTAGAAAGCGAGGGGCGCCAGCGGGCGCCCTCAGACTTTTATATTGCTAAACTTGTTGAGTATATTTTCTCTTATTTTGAGCGATCTTCAATCGTTGGTTTAGAAGAAAGAACTCACTTTGTGTGGACGGTTCTCGCGCATTGAATTACTGACCAAACATCGATCATTTTCCTCGATGATTTATGCCACAAGATCTTTCATGTTTTCCCCTAAAAACCAGCGTAATTAACAGAAAAACACTTGAACGTTCTTATAATATACGAATTAACAAAGAAATATTTAAGGATACCACAAAAATAGCCCTTTTCTTACTCCTAAAATTACGGTTGGACGAGTCAATTTGCCGCCATCTTGAAAATGCACGAAAATAATAATGCTTTGCGATCGTAGTACAAACACCACCTGGGTTGGGTTGGTGCTTAAACCTAGTAGGGGATTTATGTCCTATTGTTTTTGCACTGGAACTGCTTTGTAAGAATCCTTAAATAAATCAATCAATCAATCAATCAATCAACTGGTAAAAAACAGTAAGGATATCTTGGCTGAACTCAAATCTTTTTATCAGGATCTTTATCGAAATAAAGATAACAATATGAGTGCAAACTGGAATGAGGGTTTTCTGAATTTTACTCAAAAGTTGAATTTGGCAAAATTGTCTGATGACCTGCAATCTCATTGTGAGGCTTCTCTGACTAAAGAGGAATGTCTCAAGGCTTTGAATAGCTTTAAGAATAATAAATCGCCTGAGAATGACGGCCTCACTGCTGAGTTCTACCAAACGTTCTGGCCGTTTCTGGGTGATCTATTAGTGTATTCTTTAAACAATGCTTACAGGCAAGGGACGCTCTCAAACTCACAAAGACAGGCATTAAATCGCCTTATAGAAGAGAAAGGCAAGGACGGAAAGTGCATGGAAAATTGGAGACCAATTTTTCACTTTTAAATGTTGATTATAAAATTGGTTCCAAAGCGCTAGCAGCCAGATTAGAAAAAGTACTACCTCTAATAATTCACAAGGATCAAGGCGCTTACGTTAAAAGCAGGACTATCTTTCATGCTATAAGATCCATTGATGATGTCATGGAATACACGAAATCGTATTATAATCCCGGACTTCTCACAACATTTGATTTAAAAAAGCCTTTGACTCAATAAGTTCGAGGTATTTATTAACAGCGCTCAGAACGTTTAACTTCCGCAACTCTTTTATTCTTGGTTTGCACCCACGTGACAGGGCAGCCATGTTGGAGCTCAAAACAATACAAATTTTTTCGAACAATTTACATAAAAATAGAATTTAGTTCCCAGTGGAGAGAAAGGCCATTGTTCTTAACCTCCAACATGGCTGCCGTGACGTCACTTGCAAACCAGCAATAAGATGGATAGAAGTTCTTTAAGAGGATATTTCGAGTTGCGTCATGAATAATGGTTTTGCATCTGAAACCTTCCCCGTTGAGCGCCGTGTCAGTCAAGGAAATCCCTTTCTCCCTATCTTTTTATTATTGCTTTGGAGATCTTGAATATCGCCATACCTCAAAACAAAGATATCGAAGGCATCCAAGTTCGCGAGAGCATCAGTAAGCTCTCTGTCTTTGCAGATGATCTAACTACGTTTGTAAAAAATTGGGAAATCTATTCGCTTACTACAAAAGCTTCTTCAGACATTCGGAGACATCTCTGGTTTGAGATTAAATAAGGAAAAAAACAGAGGAGTACTGGCTCGGTAACCTGCACCATTCGTGCGAAAAATGTCGGTATAGATAATATAAATAAACCGATTAAGATACTGGGCGTGTACTTTACGTATGATAAGCAAAAATTTCAAGAGCTTAATTTTGAAAATATAATTAAGTCAATCAATAAATTGATAAGCGTATGGCAGTGGAGGTATCTCAATTTATTTGGTAGAATTCAAATCGTCAAAACTTTTGCAATACTTAAATTTATGTATCGTGCCGCTCAAATCCCTCTTACGAAGGAAATAATCTAGGAGATAAACTCCGTTATCTTTAAGTTTGTGAGGAGGGGAAGAGATAAGGTGAAGCGGTTAAACTTGGTCAGTGTCAAAAGAGATGGTGGTTTGAGAATGCCACATATAGAATCCCTTATCAAAATGCAAACAATGATGTGTCTAAAAAAGTATGATGAGGACTATATGGACTATATCTTCACAATGTCGGAGGTCCCTTTCTTCTTCAGTGTAATTACTATACAGCATCTTTGCAAAAAAATTCTTAAGTTTTACACTGAGTGTCTTAACACATTTCCCCCCGGCGATTTGGCCATCTTTTTTTTGCAATTTCTGAAGGGTAGGAGGTCAAATCGACCTAGCTACTCCATATAAGGGGTTACCACGGAGATTTCGCTGGTCCACAACACCGAAGGCTCTGTATTTGATGTTACGCTCGTCACGGCCCCAGCTGTCGTTTATTTCTAAACGAACACTACAGCTACAATTCGTTGCGTATTTGGTTTATAAGTGTGTTTTTCGAGCCATTTTCTACTCCAGAAGCCCGTTGCCTGGCATCATAAAGCTGGGTTGATGGGTATAGGCAATCCTTTGAAAGAAAACAGAGGTGAGAAGCAATTTCACACGAATTGGGCCGCTCAACGTATTCGAGCGAGTGATAGAAATTCACGGAGTGAAGTTACGTCTTAAGCCCTTTTGTGAGTGGATTCCGGGACCTGGCATGGCAATTTTGGCGAGTTTTAACTTGTAAATAATGCAATCGGTGCAATGTTTTGTCAGCAGGGCCGGGTGGCTCGACACTTGTAAAAAATATCTGAAATGGAAATTGGCGGACTGTCATGCGCCCGTTATCCAAGAAAATCCCAGAATTCCTTTGGGTCACAAATGCGAACATGGCAGACCAGTGAGAGCAAGTGAAATCAAATAGCGTTATTGGGGTGGTGATAAATCAGTGAGCAGGAAAATGTCGAACAGATTGCAAGAACTGGAGTCGAAGTTTGCCGCCATTGTAAACTTTTAACATCAATAGGAAATTTTCTTTTCAAAACTTCATGACAAAGTTGCGTGAATTTTGATGTTGTCCGAGGGCGATTTTGGTTTTGCAAGAGAATAAACAGTCATATTAGATGAAAATTGGGAGCTCAGGTCAGTTTCCAGGGTGACGGCGTTTACAAAAGTGACCTTTTGGCCACGACAGTGGTTCATTTCAACCATAGTTCGGGATTTGGGAAAGTTGCACGTTTTCAAAGCCATCGTTCCCACAGGAACGATATTTGGTAAGCTGGAGGGGAAAGAGTTAAAGAGTAGGAAATATTTCAACAGAAACAAGTCTCTTCGTCATCTGACGTTCTTAACCAAATAATATGGAGTAACAAATTGATCAAAGTTGGTGGTAGATCATTATGTAATTGCTCCATTGTTAACAAAGGTATTGTGAGAGTTAAAGATATTTTAGATACAGAGGGCAAATTACACAAGTGGAATACGTTAAAAAAATATTCATACTACACAAGCCGAATATTTTATTTTAATGAGTATTTATGACGCCCTTCCACAAAGATGGACAATGTTAGTTAAGGTAGGAAGACGAAGAAACTTGGAAATGGTGCACTTTACTTTCCCATCCTCGTCCAAAATTTTGTATTGGGATATAATAAGGAAACATAAGGTCGAACCAACGGCTAAACTCCGCTATGCAATTGCGAAAAGAAGCCTGAAAACAAAATTGCATAAATTTGATTTCATTTCCGTAGTTCATGTATGATTTATTTCATATATCATTCACACTCATTTCTTTCACGGGAACATATGAACCCACAATTTACCTGCTCCCAACGTCAGTGGACTTCATAGCTCAGTTGGTTAGAGCATCGCACCGGTAATCGCGAAGTCACGGGTTCAAATCCCGTTGAAGTCCTGTATTTTTTTCAGGCTTCTTTTCGCAATTGTATAAATTGCGTTCACAACTTCGAGGATCATTCTTTATTTGATTTCATTTCCGCAGTTCATGTATGATTTATTTCATATATCATTCACACTAAAAAAACAAAACAAAAAGTCAGATTTTTGTTTGGGGGGGGGGGGGGGGGCAACTGCCCCACCTTGCCCTTATGATAGCTACGGTCCTGTTAGAAGTACGCGATAAGGCACCCAATGTGGCGTGCAGAGCTGAACTTGGAAGATATCCTCTTATAGCTATTAATCAGAAGATAATAAATTACATTTTATATCTCCAAAGTAAAAGTAATCACTCCATTGTTAAACAGATCTTTATGATGCCGGCAGATCTTCCCTCTTCTGGTAAAAGTAGTTTCTACTCAAATGTTATGAGGATGGCTGAATTCTATAATTTGCGAGATTTTAATCCAAGTCGCTTAACTGAAGCTAAGAACAAACACTTTGCAAAATTAACCCTTTCCTCCCTAAGAGTGGCTTATAGATTTTACTCTGTCTAATGCCAGACGATTTTACTTGTCAAAGGGAGACCCCTTAGGGGTTAAAGGGTTAATGCGACAAAAGTATATCTTATATTGGCAACACACTATTCAATACTCCAAGAAACTAGAATTTTATAACACTTTTAAGGACGAATATACGCTTCCTATTATTTAGGCTTTACAAGAAAACTAAATGGTAGGAAAGAATTAGTGACACTACGAGTAGGTAATCACAAACTAATGATTGAAACCGGTAGATACGATCAAATCCCAAGGTTTGATAGACTCTGCCCTACTTGCGGATCGAATCAAGTTGAAGATGAAATACGCTTTCTTTTTAGCTGTCCTAAATACTCAATTCTTAAGAACAGATTTTGTAGCAAAATAAAAACTCGCCTACCGAATATCACCCAATTATCCCCTGTAGAAGCTACCAAGGAATTAATGAATTCTCCTGATTATTTTGTTAATATTGAATTGACGAAGTTCATTCTATTTTGCTTAGATTCGCGTAATAATATATTATCTAAATCAGACTGATATATCTTTAATTTGTATCTTCCATCTCATTACATTATTACATTGTTCTTGTTAAGGTACGTGCTTTTGCAATACTGTATGAAATTATGGTCATGCAAATAAAGGTCCTTGTTGTTGTTGTTATTCTTCAGACGTTAGGTTTTGGTGAAGGCCAACTGGAAATTCAAACTTATGCCAAAGCTCACTTGGATACTCACAAGTTTTTTTGTGTCTGTTATTCCTAAAATGTTGGGTTATGATAAAGTCGACTATAAGACTTTAATTACCAGTAGTTTATGCTTGATGATGATGCTTTTATAAGCAAGGTTTGGATGTTGCTAAAGTAAGGTCCAAACGGGGAATGAGGAGCTAGGAATGGGAAATTACATGTATACTTAATGTAACACAGATGAATGCTAACTGCAGGCAAACTAAAGAATAGTTTCCCTGCAATTTGTTCCATTACTGTTTCACTGTACATAATTTTACTCCTGTTTGCTTGAGGTTAGCTGCCATTTATATTATGTTCCACATTTTTTTTGTTTAACATCCACAAGTTTTTGATGTTACGGGGATGTTCTGTGAATTAAGAGTGCTAGTTGAATAACAAAAAAACAGAAACCGCATAGTTTTTATTTGGTACATTCATAATTATTCTCAAGGCAAAGTGACTAAAACTGCGAAGATTTGATTTCGATACAGTCTCTACAAATTAATTAGCATAATAAAAAGGATCAAGTGAATACCTTTTTCGCATTTTTATTCACTTTGCCTTGAGAATGGTGTCACGATGACGCCGAAACGTTGGTTAATAATTATTAGTGCTTAAAATTATAGGGCGCATCAATTCCAATATGGGAAAATATGAAGTACATGTACTGGCACTTAAATAAAATTGTGTTGTTAACAAACACTGAACTATTAGGGGCAGACTATTAGAAAAGTTATAGGGGATGGGGGCTGAATTTTTGAGCCACATGATTTTTTTTTCATTAACACTACAACCCTTAGATTAGAGACACCCCTGAGAGTACACGGTGACCTTAAGGTGGCATCCATTCTGTTCAAAAAAATTATGGAGAATAAAGCATGTGTATATAACTGCAGGTACATATTCAAGCTTAATTTCCATGGCTCTATTTAGAATTTGCCAACTAGCTTTCAGTCTCCCAAATGCACACTCAATCTGGTTTCGTGCACTCCCTAGTACTTGATTATAAACTGCCTTTTCGTTATATGCATCTTCTCCATATCCCTTCATAACATTTGGTAAGAGGGGATATGCTGGATCACCCAATAATATATAGATTTAGCCAAGCCTAAAAGCGGAGCTCCACGAAAATAATCTCTTTGTACTGGTATTGAACGCGTGGCTTTCCTCTCTTGCGCCAATATTTCATGTTTAGAACAGTCAACAGGAATTGACCGCGGTTAAAAACCTCAAAAAATTATAACATTACAAGAAAACAATATACGACGCGTACGTTTCTTTGAAAACAAATTTAAGCAATCAAAACACGATCAAACATTTTCATCCAACATCGTGTTGGACGAGCGTGTTTGACCGTTTACATCTCTCAACATTGCATTTAAATGGCTTTCCATGTTTGATCGAAATTAAACATTTTCATCCAACATTTCGAGTTACGAACAAATGTTTGATCTTTTAGCCACCCCAACCAACAAACCGTACACAGCGGGTAAAAAGCAACCAAATGAACCAAACAACGTCGAAATTTCAGCGATAATACGCAAGAAATCGTTCTGCCGACTCACTCTGTTTGGTGTTTTGTCAAACATTTGTTTGTGCGTTTAGCCACCCAACGCTATGTTTGACAAATACAATGTTGGATGAAAATGTTTGATCGTTTAGCCGGGGCTTTAATCCTTTTTTACGAGGACTCATTGCGATTACGTGTTAATAAGATAAGGGCAAACGTTTCTTTACGCTGTTGAGGCACAAAAATCGAAAAATAGTCGAGTAAAAACACTCGTTCGCGATCGCTTGCAAGCAAAACGCCAGAACAAACAAACAATTCAACTACTTCTTGGCGTACAAAACGAGCTAGAGATGATGGTTATATATGTCTAGTCGGAAGAAAAATACAATTTTCATTCCCGAACAAAAGTAACAACGATTAAGCCAAATCATGTGGTCATGGTTATTTATTTCTGGAACAACAGGCTGCTGTGTTTCCAGTAAGTTACTTGCTTCCAAACTAAGACAGTCTTCTAATACATGATTCTCGCTTTCAATATGTTCTTCTATTAAAATTAATGATTATTATACATGAACTTCATGATACGCTGTGAAATGCAGGAGGAAAGTGAAATGAAGGGGGAAGTATGGATTGTTTCAGAATATTCAACAGAAAACTTGGCTTTATTAACTTGTCAAGGAGAAAGGCTTATTTTGATATCATTTTTTGTCAATGCCAAGTGATTCTATGAGATTTAAAGGTTAAATGAACCAAAATTTCAAAGTGTTTTTCTTAAGTCAATTTTTATTGAATTTTGTAGCTTAAGTAAGAAATAAACATATTCTGGAGTTTCAGAGTGATCGGGTATTGTATCCCAGAGATATTGGATGCTGAAAAGTGCTTCGTTTTGGCTTTAGTATTCGTAGAGCGGTCGGGTCAATTGTCGGGAATTTGTCGGAATTAACAGTAGTGACGTCACTATTGGCGAGCTGAAAAATTGCGGGAACATTAAACACTACAAGTGAGTCTTTTTTTTTTGCGGAAAGCACTGTTCTTTGTGCTGCAATAAACTGCAACAACAATTCTAAGTGTAAAGTAAGTACTTTCAAGTTTCCACATGACCCAAAACTACGGAGGAAATGACTCATAAGACTGAAGAGGGAATCGCTTGTGCAGACCATTTTACATTTCACACAACACAGCTTCAAACAAAATCTCGTGGCAAGGAGTTCGCTAGTTCCAGCTTTCAAGCTACGAAGACTAACTTGAAAGATGATGCCGTATCAACTTTTTTAAATTATAAAAACGTGGAATCCGAACCAAAAATTGGCCGAAAAGAAGCAACACCGACAACAATTCTAGGCCGCCGAATAACGGGACGACTTCAAGCGGCAATTCCTAATCTATTCGTTCAGCGTTTGCAAAACGGCAGAAAGTTAGCAGTAGGCATTTTCCATCTTGTTTGAAATAGCTGAAAGTAGAGTGATCCTTTTGCTCTCTCTGATAATTCGATCTTATATTTAGTTTGCTGGGATGTGAATAGCTGAGACGTCCGTGCAAACCTTTGATATTCTTATCAGTGGCGTATAAATCGAATTTACGTATGTCCAGTAGCCGTGAATATATTTGGCCAGAGCCTTTCGCTTCGCATCCTCTCCGCAAAGTAAGCACTTGTTTACATTCACGGGGGGGGGGGGGGGATGATCTTAGTGGCTGGATAATAATATCCTAGAAAGTGGAGTAACTGTGTGTCCTCTTCATACGCCAACCTAGACGGGAGTTTGACCTCACGGGAACAAGTTGTCTCAGATTTATAAGCCGAAAGCCAGGCAATTGCTCCAAATTGAAAATTAATTTTATTGCCTTAGTTTGCGATATAACGGCAAGCAGAACTTCAATTCAACTTGTTCAAAACTGGTAATGCGAGATAAAAGAATATCGCGAGTATTTTCAAAACAATGCCGTCTTTGCATATCGGACGTGCTTAAAAGCAGGTGCTCTTGTAATGTGATACTTAAGCATAGTGCTAACATCGCAAACACCTTCAATGCGAGATATGGAAACTGATGTTTTTTTTTTAAGAAATTAAACAAACCTTCGTCCATCCATCCCTTTTTGTGCACTGACATTTGTGGTCAGTTACTCGAGCGTTCTCGTCGCTAGTGTTTACGCTACTGAATAATCAAGGTGAATCAGCTTTAGTTTTATTCGCCCGCGCATGTGACAATTTCGCTCGAATCGAATCAGGATGCAACGTTCTTGGTTTGTTTACAAACATTTGGTTATTTCGTAGGTCACAAGTACATAAACTTGATAAAATGTGTTCCCTCTACTTTTTTGGCTGTTTATTTATGCACGGTTTTTTGTTCTTGTTTACTACAACTTCGTTGTCGCTCCACATGTATTTCCTTCTGATGTTACTTTCAGTTTATGGTGCGTTTTTTACCAAGTGTTGCTGAGTTGGGGGTGCGTTTTATAGCCGAGTGTACGTTATAACCGAAAAACTACGGTACTTTCACGTGGAAAGCTCTCCCTCCAATTTTTTTTCATTTTTTTTTTTTTTAATTTTTTACCAAACAAGATGACAGCTTCTCGTGTATCCAATAGGTATATTGCCTTTTGGCAACATATCGGTATGTAGTGACAGAAAAGAGGAAAAACGTACTCAATCTATATATAATACCATACTCTGAAACCTTGGGAGACAAAATTTTCACAGCCTTTTTCCTCATTTGGTTCATAAAATTCTTAGTGGCATGAATTATATACCCTCTGGAGCTATATAATATTTCATTTTACAGTCAAAGGACATAATAATTTATCATCTACATCTAAGTGTTTTTTATCCTAAAGGAATGCTTGATTTGTTTTGGCAGCTGTTTTGGTGATATGACAAATACATGTATCTGTACAAATGGTGCAAGTAACCACATCTAGATTGGATGGAGTTTATGGGAGAATGAATTATGTTAAATCACTTTGACATCATGCAAGTTATTGCAAATAGTGTAATGATACAGAATATATACCAAATGGAAAACTTTCAGGAAGGTTGTTAATGGCCATAAGATGTTTAGCATCAGTGTGCAGCCCACCCTTTCACAAGCTTGCTCATTTCTAGACCAAAATTATGACTATGCTCTTTTCCGTGGCCATTTTAATACTGACATACACCAACTGTAGGTGAACTCCTTACAACAATCCCACATAATTCATGCACTACCCAAAATCAGAAACCTTTTCCAGGCACACATACTTATGTTGGTGATGGGCTGACAAAAAATATGACGACGTTTACAAGCATACATATAAATACCCATTTAGCGCCTCATTATAAATCCGGCCTTCATTCTCTAGATACCGGTTATAAGTTATCTAAATAACAGCTGCATTTGTGCACACAGCAGTAAAATTCAAATTCTCAGTAACACAGGACATGGAATGTGGTATCTTATCAGATGACTTTGAGATTTCACCACAGCAGACACTTTCCTGCCCAGTTTGCATGGGCACACAGTTTCCACAAATGCACCTGCATTTTAAGTGCAAGTCAAGATTGTAAAGAAAAGTAAACATTTCATTAAAAAAGCATATAAGACTTAATTACTGGCATTTTGTCAATTACACGGATACCCCTGTTAACAACGATTGTGTATGTTATCTAGCCTTTGGGATTATACACGCCGTGCCATCGGAATGAAATCGGACTCACAAAAACAGCTGCATGGAAATTATGGTATTGCATAACAATAAAAAGTGAAAATGTACAAAAACACAGGAAGCAGATAAAATGCGTAAAATGAAAGCGAACAGCATGCAGTTGTAATTCTATGGCGACCTTTTCATAGTATGGTGAATATTAATAAAGGAGAAACGCGGATCAAAACAAATGCAGCAGGTGGAGGTATGGCTTCACAGTATTGATCGAAAATACAATTAAACACCACAGAAAACAAACCAGGGCGATTCCAATGTATTTATTGACCATTCTACGGCAACATTTTACAGTATATTGAGTAAACAAACGCTCACCAATCCACTTGACGGATTCGGTCCTTGTTTACATCGTATTTTTTGCAGTCAGACGAGTCATCGGAGGTTCCAGCATACGATTCCGTTACCATTAATCAGTGCATTAATTGGTTCATACTAGTACCGCTCTATGTTAAAAACCACATGTTCGACTTCCTCGGCCTTTTTCGACGAGAGAACGAAAGGGTAAAACGAAGAACTTTTCGACAGAACGCAGAGAATAAGTACAGCATCGAGCTCCTCATGTACTCGCCAATAGTGACGTCACAACAACACGTGCTTGTTTCCATTCCTTCCATGTCAAGCGCGCGGCCATTTCAGAAACGTTTTCGTTTGTTCTTCGGATATTTCCGTACTCCCTGTTGTTTTACTCCCTTAAAAGCTCAGATAGGACAATTTCTACGTGATTTTGTATTCCAGTAGTCCTTTTTAGTGTTTGGTCACTTTGAAATTACACAAAGAAAAGGTTTCGAAATTTTGGTTCATTTGATCTTTAAATAATTTTCGTGCGAATAACATTTGTTTGCTTTGTTTAAATTCCACGTTCTGTCGCGCGTGGGGTCCGAAGTCCTTCAGTTAAAATCTTAGTACACTCCAGCGTTTAAATTTGCAGAGCTGAAACTTCAGTTCTTATGAAAAAAATGACCGTCCTTTTGTGTGGTATAACTGCTTCTTCAATTTGAATTATACCAGGATCGGTTTTGGGCGGCTAAAGTTGGGCGATATTTTCACATTCAAAACAACATACAAAGATGAGGTAAGCAACGAAGGTTAAAAACTATACTACACAGTAATTTTGCTTAAACAGCTTCTAATTATTTGAGGAAGATGAAGTCAATAGGAGCTTTTGCGCGCCGGTACTGTTTCTTTGAAAATGTTTGAAATTCAGACCAATTTCATGAATAAAAATTGTATTTTTTGCGAATTTTCTAACTTTTCCAAAATTCTCCAAATGTAAAGCGCTTTGGGCTTTTTAAATATCATTTCTTGAAATAATTCCCCTAAAGGGTTGTTTGGGTGGTATTGGCCAAAATTCGATTTTTCGATACTGATTTGAGATTCTCGATATATTCTGACACTGGCTCTTAAGTATTTAATTTGTTGTTAATCAAATGATGGTAGGTATATAGCGCAAATAATTACAGTCAGCTGCAATGATACATGTAAATGACTTGTACACATAATTTTTTTAACTTTATTTTTCTAGAATTATTGGGTTCAGAGAATTGGTTTCTGTCAATTCTGATAAGGCCACAAAGTAATTTAATTTTGTAATAAAAGATCTTTTCAAAAGCGTCATTAAACCCATAAATTAAACCAAAACAAGTGTCTTTGATGCATAATAATGATGAACAGGCCAGGAAAACTCGCGCCACTTTCTCAACCAATGAGAAGCAAAACCAAAACCAATCGTGACTTGCATGCGCGTATTTTCCCACGCTTTGCACCGGCTACATGTAATTGCTTCGTATTCTGATTGGCTCATTGCACTGTTTCGGTCTGTTGTGATTGGTCAGAGTAACTGCTTTGGTTTTAGTTTTACGACACTCAATTGAAAAGCGCTCTGTAGGCAATAAATAGTAATTTTTTGCAGTAATAGTTAAACAGATCATGGGTGAAGTCACTGTCTCTGCTTGGTCACTGCAGAGACAGAACTATAATGGTAAAAAACCTGTTGACTTAACTCTGTTGTAACTGTAAAATGTGGAATAAGTAAAACCAATTGCATGTCAAACATGAAAATTTGAAAAAGAATGTAATCCCATGATTCTATTTAGTAGCCACCAATGACTTATGTACCTGTATTACATGAACTGGCCGTTGTTGCAATGGGAGCAGGGTTTTGATTTCCAGTGTTATTCCCTGGAGGAGCATCGTCATGACCATTGCATTCTGTAAAGAAACTAAAAAGAGCCACTGGTAATTATCGAACTGTAATGCTACTCCTACTCCCCTTGCTCTGTCAATTAGACGACTATGTAAGTGGCCATTGCATGGTTATTTATTTAGGGAAATACATTTATCTGTACATGTAATTACCAAACTGTAAATTGCACCCTCAGGAGAGTTTTGTTCAATACAAAAAACTGCAAGTATTGACAGGAAAACCCTTAACAGGAAACAACTTCCCTCACTGAAGGCTACCTAAAATTCACAATAAATAATAATTAAAACAGCTGAAAAAAATCATAAATACATATACAGGTAAAGATTATGTAAAATATTGAGCCAGAAAAATGATTAAACTAGTAAAAAATAAATTAAAAGAATGTATTAGTATCCTTCAGGTGTAGAAAGGATTTCAAGCGATCCTTAAATTCGTTTAACTCTTTTTCTACAAGCGATTTGGTCGCCTTTTTTTTTTTTTTTTTTTGCAATTTCCGGAGCGTAGGAGGTCAAATCGACCTGGCTGCTCCATATAAGGGGTTAAGACGGAGATTTCGCTGGTCCACAACACCGAAGGCTCTATCTTTGTTGTCACGCTCGTCACGCTAGCTGTCGTTTATTTCTAAACGAACACTGCAGCTACAATTCCTTACTTATTTGATTTATAAGTGTGTTTTTCGAACCATTTTCCACCTCAGAAGCCCCCTGCCTGGCATCATAAAGCTGGGTTGATGGGTGGAGGCAATCCTTTGAAAGAAAACAGAGGTGAGAAGCAATTTTACACGAAGTGGTCTGCTCGAAGTATTCGAGCGAATGTTGGCAATTCAGGGAGTGAAGTTGTGTCTTTAGTTGTTTTATGAGTGGATTCCGGGACCTGGCATGGCAATTTCGGCGAGTTTTGACTTGTAAATAACGCAATCGGTGCAATATTTTGTCAGCAGAACCGGGTGGCTCGACACGGTTCTAAAAAATTTCTGAAATGGAAATTGGCGGACTTTCACTCGCCCGGTATACAAGAGTTTTCCATAATTCCTTTGGGTCACAAACGCGAAAATGACAGACCTGTGAGAGCTGAAATCAAACGCCTTATCCACGCCGCGCTAAACAAGTGAGCAGGAAATTGTGGAACAGATGCTAAGACGTGGAGTCGACGTTTGCTGGCAATGTAGACTCTTAGCTTTAGGAGGAATTTTTGTCTTATAATTTTCAAGACAAAGTTACGTATCTTACGGTGTTTTCCGGCGGCGTGTTTGGTTTTGCAACAGTATAAAAGGTCATATTCATTGGAAATTAGGAGATTTGGCCAGTTTAGAGGGTGATTAAGTCTAAACAAGTGATTATTTGGCAATAAGAATGGTTCATTTAAAACACAGACCGGGATTTGGAAAAGTTGTTGGTTTTCAAGGCAGGGTGCAAAAGTGCACTATATTTGGTAAACCTGTTGGAAAAGAGTTAAGGATTCAATTTCTCTTAAAAATAAAGGCAGAGAATTCCATGATTTTACTACTTTAAAGAAATACGAAAATTTTAGAACATTACTTGACACATATTTAATTTTAAACTGGTAATTAGCATGTCTGAGATTATATTTAGAACTGTCAGCTGTCACAAGAGTAAATGCTAAATAAAAGTAAATAGTGCTCAAAAAAACTTAGGTGCATATAAACCACTTAATCTTAATTAAAAACATCTATCAGATACAGACGATTTTCCAATACAAATTGGGAGACTCTGCTCGCCGGGTTAATGGTTAATGAGTCACGCCATAAAAAAAAAGGAGAAACAGTACGGAATATTTAGCCGCAAAAAACAATGTGAGTAAATCCTCAAAACATAATATAATATGCGGTACCGTAAATTCCGGAAAATTGCTTTAAAAACTTCCCGAGAAACCAGATCAACAAAAATCCATAACCAGAATTGGTCGACAAACAATCGACAACCCATAAGGACATTTTAGCAGGGGAATCTTCTATTTTACGGCCAATCAACTTCCTATGGATAATCCTACATCCATTTCTTCGACAGTATTTTTGGTAATGGTGTATTGGTCCTACTCCCCACTCTTTCAAGACCGAGTTGCCAAGCAACATATGTCACTCATATGGCATTATTTCATTTTACCTGGAAATCACCTCGGCCCATGCTGCTCCACGCGTGAATTTCGCCATTTTAGTCTCACTGTTCCCTCTCTTCTTCTCGCCGCTCCTCGGAACTGTTCCTTCTTACTTCATGATGTCGTTCTCTCTATCGTGCACTTTCCTCTGCACTCCTGTTCCTTCTCATCTCAAGAAGCCGCTATACCTCTACTTCACGTTCTTTCTCCGTTCTGTTGCTTCTCATTTCTCGCAGCCTTTGTACTTCAGATTCGCGTTCTTTTTCCATTCTGTTCCTTCTCATCTCAAGAAGCCGCTATACCTCTACTTCACGTTCTTTCTCCGTTCTGTTGCTTCTCATTTCTCGCAGCCTTTGTACTTCAGATTCGCGTTCTTTTTCCATTCTGTTGCTTCTCATTTCTCGCAGTCTTTATACTTCAGCTTCGCGTTCTTCCTCCGTTCTGTTGCTTCTCATTTCTCGCAGCCTTTGTACTTCAGATTCGCGTTCTTCCTCCATTCTGTTGCTTCTCATTTCTCGCAGTCTTTATACTTCAGCTTCGCGTTCTTCCTCCGTTCTGTTGCTTC
>JAEMWC010001059.1:57500-85000 GCA_016490735.1 Pachyseris speciosa | reverse complement strand
ATATGAATGGCGTCGATCAGAGCATGTGAAGATTGTAAAGCGGATGATTTTCGTCCGATCCTCTTGAATATACCGTGGTGGAGTTGGAAAGTGGAAAGTTAATACGACTAAGTACAAGAACTGCGAGAACTGAAGAAGGAAATCGACAAAAATTGCACGCTGATAGCTTAAAAGCCAGCAGGAGGAATGGATGTCTTAATAATTAAAACAAGTTATTTTGATGCCACTAGTACTCAAGGGCACGGCTGGAGTTCAAGACATGAGAGCAGAGAGAAAACAACGCCAAAAGCATATGTTTATGAAACAAAACTACTCATGGCCACCGAGAGTTTGGAAATAAATTTCCTTCGACCGTAAGCATTACGCAATAAGACTTTCCTATATCCTCAGGCGCTTTAGACAAGGACCAAAAGCAACTAATTCGTTTGAGCAAAGGATTGGAACAATGGGCGCTATTTTATTCAATGGTTTGTAAACGAAATAGCCGCGTATTCTGAAATTTAGCCGCCAAGACACTGATCTTGTTCAGAAAGTCTATCCTTTGGCTTAAATAAACGATCAGTATAAAAATTATTTTTGAAAGTAATTCAATATTGTGGCAAAAAACAGTTACCATGCTGTAACTTTCAGGATGTCACATAACGCTCTCTTTGAAGGGACTGTTTGCGTACGGGCGAGAATACATCACAACCAGTCTAGTTTGATAATAAGCTAGATAGACTCTGGGAAAGAGGTTGCATTACTGGTCAAGTGTAGATCGCATGTAGCAAGTAGCATGTAGCATGTAGCAAGCTGAATTAATGAGATGGCTACATATAAGGCCTTGAATGCCTTGGCGCTTCAATACATATCGGACATGCTAGTGCAGTACACACCAGCCAGAACTTTACGCTCTTCTAATAAACAGTTCTTGCAAGTGCCTAAGTTTAAACTTAAGACTTATGGAAGCAGGTCATTTAGCTATGTCGCGCCCTACCTGTGGAACAAGCTCCCAGATACCATAATACCATACGACAGGCACCATCACTTGCGATATTTAAGTCAAAGCTTAAGGCCTATATTTTTAGCCAAGCTTTTGATTTGTAGGACTATTAATATTAATTAATTTGTTAGTATCATTTCGTGGTTAATTTAGTTCATTATTTAAAATCATTTCAATTGTACATATTGTAAAGCGCTTCGAACTTTAGGGCGAGTGCTCTAGAAATCCTATATTATTATTATTATTATTATTATTATTATTATTATTATTATTATTATTATTGAATATTCCACGTGATATAAGACTGAATGAAACCTTTAATTTTTGTTTTTCTTTCTCTCAGATTAATGGTAATGGATCTGAGACAAAGAACAAAAAAAATCATACCGGTTTGAAAATTTTAAAATCAAATAAATTTGAGCCACAACAAACCATACAACATAAAAGCACTCAGACAACCAGTTATAAAATTGTTGAGACTCTGTTGAGAAACTTTAAATAACAAAGCTTTTCTTTCTTAAAATCGCTACTGGTAAGAAATCTGTAAGATGTAGCACACATCCCCTTACTCTCCTCCTTCGAATTTGTTCGTCCAAGTTTCGAGCACGTGTTGCACTGCAAGCAACTTTAATAAGAGGGTGAGAGGGATGGAATGCGCAAGATCATGGAAACATCACTAAAGCGCAAAAGAAGTAGTTTGCAACTGGTTGTAGCTTGTGCGCTGCCGCCTATGGATGCTAATCGCGATTCGACGTCCGATGTTTCAAACATCTAACCGTTAGAAAACAACTCCAAGTCTTCTTTTGTACGATTTTTTTCTTCCAGTTCTTGTGCAGGACTTTATTTCGTGGGGAACGGTTCTGCGCTCTGGTTTTTAAATGCACATAAATGTATTCGTCTCTTGCTTATTTCACTAAAAATGTCGTACATAATAAGTTATCATCAGTTCTTCTAAGACTTAAGGGAAGCACTTGAAAACGATGGCCCGACGTTTATGTGTTGGCATCCTTTCCATCTTCTACAGGCGTAACCGAAAACATCAACAGTTTCCGTACGCTACACTATTCCATTTTAAAGAAAATTTGGCATAATGTGTATGCCTTGGGTGAAATTGTGTCCTCTCAATGAGTCACTAAAATAAATGGCACTCCTCTTTTAAGGTGACTGACACCGGTTGCCAGCACTTTCCAGCATCTTTGCTTTGATGAATAGATACTACCACGCTTTATCAGTTGATACCATGATAGTGGTATGACGCAAATGTCCATTCATTATTAAACAAGGTATGGCGATCTTATTGAAATTTTACGTCACCATAGCAACAATTTAACGCGTTTGAAACAACCCTAATTTAGGTTCACGTGTTAATAACTATGTCTTAATCAAAGAGGCTACGAGGTACTGAGCCCGGAAAATAAATTACAAACCACTGGCGTATCACATTACAACCACATATGCAAATATTACTTAGTTTTGACGCATGATTAAGTCTTCGTAAGGGCCAAATTTAAGTGTGACAGCCCTATTATAAACGAATAGTCCTATAATGCCTGTTCCCTTTTTTTCTCGGACAAAATTGTCAAAGCCAAGTTCCTCTTCATCTGGAAATCTTTCGTTAGTCTTTTGTAGTATGTTGATGAAATTTGTTTTACGTTTGGCCGTTCTTATGATCGTAATTTTGGTTGTACCGTTTCACTTAGGTATACTAGTAGTAGCTATCGCTAAGTGCCAACGAGTCAGTCGATGTAATATATCATTTGCAAATTTGTAGAAGAGATATCCAAGATATAAATTGTGTACCCTCGCTGGAACTCAACAGTAATTTTTATTTCAAAGTACTGCAACTGCAACCAGTAAATAAGTTTGACTTGAGTTTGTTTTCAATATAGTCTCGCTCGGCTCGACAATGCACGCTGGCTGCAACTGACAACAGTGGCACGCTGGCCGATTTGAACACGCTGGTTCAGGGAGTCTCGCTCGACTCGACAATCGCATGCTGCCGATTTGAACACACTGGTTCAGTTTTGAACTCGCTAACTCAATCTAGAAAACAAAGATTCAAACATAAATATCAAAGAAAACTCAGCTAAATTGTGCGCAACTCAGTGGTCACAAAAAAGGAAAACAAACTGCTCTTCTAGACAATGGCACGCTGGCCGAAATTGATCGGCGGATAAAAACACGTACGCTGGTTCAGTTCTGAGCTCGTTCACTCAGTATAGAACACGCTGGTTCGAAAAGAAATATTAAAAAACACTCAAATAAAGTGCCTGCACAACACATCGGCCAGAGAAATGGAAAAATTGTGTTTTTACTCACCTCTGAGCTCAGGGCACACAGGACAATTAGTTTGTCTCAAAATCATGACTTCACACATCACTGGTTCTTGTAGTCACATGATAGGCGGCCTTTGTTTCCTTACCTTTCATTGCATTCCTATAAAGCACTCGAAATTATTCGTGCATACACAACACTCTCGCTTATAAAACAGCGTGGCCGAGATGGCGCAATCATTGGCCAAAATACGAATATTATACTATTTCAGCTAAACTGATCATTCAAACAATTCTTAAAAAGTAAATAGAAATTTATAAACAACATTTACCGTACTGCAGCATCTTCCCTGGTGTTTAAGCCATTTAAGTCTGCGGTTCGGTTAAACTTATTACATGCGTATGCGGAATATAATGCTCTGGTTAGCAGGTTTTTGCGAGTTCAAAACAAGCAAAGGTGACCTGTATTTTCAAAACTTCTTAATCAAGGATTAGACATTGAGGTTACTATATAAGGGTTTTAATTTATAAATTTATAATTTATAAAGATTGGTAGTAATGATCAATCATAGTGAAAAAGCTAAAAAGTGGTGGAGCAGGTGTGAGCCACTTTAACTTTACTTACCATTAAATGTCATTTTTTCAGTTATTTACAGTCTATACTTCTGCGCAAAGGCTGAATTACAGACATTTTTAAAGAATCATTTTTCTGTACCTTTTAGCAACTGCATAATTGTAATCTATAACATTTAAAATATTTCACTGGAATATAGACACTTTTTTAACACTGCTTTTTTATACTTCTCAGCAAGTGCCATTGATAAACTATCAGTAGCACCGACTGTTTCAGGTCTGTATGCATTTTCGGAATAATGCAATGCACCACATTTCAAATATTTCACTGAAATACAGACACCTTTTAAACACCCATTTTTTATACTTTTAAGCAAATGCCATTGATAAACCATTCGAGCACTGACGTCTATTTCAGGTCTGTATGCAATGTCGGAATAATGTATTACACCACTATTACATTTTGAATTTTACGAGAAATCACTTTACAGTTGACTACCGCATTGATTTGGTGGCCTGTTAATCCAACGAGAAGTTTCATGTAACACTACTGAGTCAGAAAGGAGGAGCCATAGTTGCAGTCCATAGTACAGCCTATCTCTTTCCTTATATAAGATGGGAAGCCTTTACCCCTATTTTAATATTTCTCGCAAGGTGTAGCATCCAGCATTTTGACGACAAACATATTTGAGCCAAGCTCATCCATCAGCCAACTTCAGTCTTCAGTGCCTTTACCAGGGAAAGGTTCGTGCATGTTTTCAACATTCCAAACAAGAGTACTCACATCAAGAACTTCATTCAGAGAATGATATGGATCTTGAAAACGCATGTTAATATTAATGTGTGACTGATCGAAATTTCAGTTGGAGTCGTATTTACAAATGGTACAGCTACTTTGTGTATTCCAGAAGGATGCTTTGTGCCCGTCTTACAGTTGTGTGTTCAGCAGGGCTGGAGGTGACCTTGTTTTCATACAAACTTTCCTGTCTTTCTCATGCAAATGTAGACTAGTTAGTATAAGAACAACATGATTTACATGAGAAAAACATTGAGGTCTATATCAAAACAAGATTACCGCCAGCCTCGTTTCCATTCATAGGTTAGGTCATTCAGCATAACTGGAAAATGGGCTATTATAAAAAAAATTACCCATCTCGAACAAAAATGAAGTAAACCCCAAACAAACTGTGTCTTCGACACAAGCGTTTCCCCGCGCTGGCGTCTGCATTAGTATTCAAATATATGCGAATAGTTCTGATCTGAAAATCCCGCTGTTGGTGTTTTTTATTGATTTGTCGTTGGTTTGCCTTTAATGATGAAGGGTTACCATACGAATACCCTGACGGCCTTCCCATCTTTCTCCATTATTTTAGGTGGTAACACAAAGGAAAAGCTGCAACAGCTGATAGCAAAGTTGGATCGCATTAATGTAAGTGCTCATTCAACGGGCGGGAGAGTAGCTGCCCAACTTGAACAGCCACTCACTCCCTCTTAGGGTTCTCTTACAATAAATTTCTGTAGCACAGCTAGGGTAAGTGTATCTTACATACTGGTCTGGAAGGCGAAAGCAAAGAGGAACGAGTGTTGTCCAATACTGTCGACATGATACGAGTCGTAAAATACCTTTTTCAACTCGTATGAGTGGACAAGTTGTATCGACTCGACAGACGGAGTTGTCGAGTGCACAAATGCATCTCATTTGGGGTAATTAGAATTTTGGAGTGAGTTACACATGGCAAGGGGCACTGTGATAGTGTTGTCGAGTCGTACGACTTGTTTGAGTGGAGGAAATGATTGTCGAGTCGACAGACAGAGTTGTCGAGTGGACAAATGTATCTCATTAGAGGTAGTTAGAATTTTCAAGCAAGTTAGTTATGGTAAGGGACACTGCGATACTGATGTCGAGTCGTACGACTTGTTTGAGTGGAGAAATGATTGTCGAGTCGACAGACAGAGATGTCGAGTGGAGAAATGCATCTCGTTAGGGAGACTTAGAATTTTGGAGCGAGTTAGACGTGTCAAGGGTCACAGCGTTAGTGTTGCCGAGTCGTACGACTCGTTCGAGGGGAGAAAGCGATTGTCGAGTCGACAGATGGGGTTGTCGAGTGGACAAATGCATCTCATTAGGGGGAGTTATATATTTTCAGTGTGTTAGTGAAAGCGAGGGATACTACGATATTATTGTGGAGTTGTACGAGTCGTTAGAGTGGAGAAAGCGGTTGAGGAGTCGAGAAACAGGGTTGTCGAGTGTAGAAATGCTCTCATCAGGGAGAATTTGAAGTTTCATGCGAGTTAGATATGACAACAAACTGTCACTGCGATAGTGTTGTCGTGTCCTACGCCTTGTTCTAGTGGAGAGTCGGTTGTTGAGTTGAGAGACAGAGTTGTTGATAGCAGATCATTAGTGGGACTTCGATTATTTTCCGCGTTTAGTGTAGGAGTGGAACACAATGACAAGTTGATGGTTTTGATCTTACTGGCTTTGTGTTTGTGGTTCTTGTGGTTGCCATGGCGAAAACAAAAAGTATGACTGAAACGGCATTAAAGAGCCGCCGCGGTTCGAACCACGACAAATTCGCTCTCAAGCTATTAGCGTTCTGTAGTTTGAACCACACGGCCAGGGAAGTGAACGAAGTGAAACTAGTAACGCGCGCTTGTTTGGGCTCGTGGCTTGAAGAACGAGGAATACACGTGTAGCGCGCTTGTTTCTGCCGGTTGCCCCTTTCCGCTTCTGGTTCAAAGAACGAAGTGAGACCAGTAACGCGCGCTTGTTTCGGCTCGTGGCTTAAAGAACGAGGATTACACATGAGTAACGCGCGCTTGTTTCTACTCGTGGCTTAAAGAACGAGGCATACTGTAGCTCGCTTGTTTCTGCCGGTTGCGCATTTTCCGTTTGAGGCTTAAAGGACGCGGCATATGCATGAGTAACGCGCGCTTGTTTCTGCTTGTGGCTTAAAGAACGAGGCATACACATGTGTTGCGCGCTTGTTTATGCCGGTTGCGGTTTTCCCCTTATGGTTTAAAGAACGAGGTGTAAACTAGAGCCGCACGCGCTTCGTCGCTTCTTTCTGCTCGTGGCTTAGAGAACGAGGTATACATATGTGTAGCGCGCTTGTTTACATGAGTAACGCGCGCTTGTTTCTGCTCGTGGCTTAAATGTGTAGCGCGCTTGTTTATGCCGGTTGCGCTTTTCCGCTTCTGGTTCAAAGAACGAAGTGTAAACTAGTAACGCGCGCTTTTTTCGGCTCGTGGCTTAAAGAACGAGGAATACTCATGAGAAACGCGCGCTTGTTTCTACTCGTGGCTTAAAGAACGAGGCATACTCATGTGTAGCTGGCTTGTTTCTGCCGGTTGCGCATTTCCGTTTGAGGCTTAAAGAACGTGGCATATACATGAGTAACGCGCGCTTGTTTCTGCTCGTGGCTTAAAGAACGAGGCATACACATGTGTTGCGCGCTTGTTTAAGCCGCGGCTACACGAGCGATTTTTTGCTTGCGATGGTGATGCGATTTTTTCAATTTTGTCGCGTCACCAGCGCGCGATGAAAATCGCAAGTGTAGCCACCCTTGAACGTCGCAAGAAAAAAATCGCGAGAAATTGAATGAGTTTAATTTTTCGCGATTCTTTTTCTGCGATTTTTTGAGCTGTCGCATCACCTCTGCGAGGGTGGCTACACGGGTGATTTTCACTGCGCGCTGGTGACGCGACAATTTAAAAAAAAATCGCATCACCATCGCAAGCAAAAAATCGCTCGTGTAGCCGCGGCTTTATGCCGGTTACGATTTTCCCCTTGTGATTTAAAGAACGAGGTGTAAACTAGTAACGCACGCTTCGTCGTAGCGCTTGTTTACTTGGGTAACGCGCACTTGTTTCTGGTCGTGGCTTGAAGAACGATGCATACACATGTGTAGCGCGCTTGTTTATGCCTGTTGCGCTTTTTCGCTTGTGGTTTAAAGAACGAGGTGTAAACCAGTAACGCACGCTTCGTCGCTTCTTTCTGCTCGTGGTTCAGAGAACGAGGCATACATACGTGTAGCGCGCTTGTTTCGTTTTTCCGCCATGTTAATCTTTCTACTAATGAGATGCATTCTTCCACTCGACAAGTTATTTTGTCGAGTCGACAATAATTTTGTCCACTCGTACGACTCGTACAACTCGTACAACTCGTACAACTCAACAACTGTATGAAGCGGACCCTTGGGTGAAAGAATGAGATGCATTTTCCACTCGACAACTCTGTCTGTCAAGTCGACACAAATTGTCGACTGTACGAGTTGTAAAAGGTATTTTTCCACTCGCGTCATGTCGACAGTAGCGCGCTTGTTTCGATTTTCCGCCATGCTAATCTTTCTGCTAATGAGATGCATTTTTCCACTCGACAAGTTAGTTTGTCGAGTCGACAATAACTTTGTCCACTCGTACGACTCGTACAACTCGACAACTGTTCGAAGCAGACCCTTGGGTGAACTAATGATGTGCATTTTCCACTCGAGAACTCTTTCTGTCGAGTCGACACAAGTTGTTGACTTGTACGAGTTGTAAAACGCATTTTTCCACTCGTATCATGTCGACAGTATTGGGCATGACTGAGAAGAACACCCACACTCTCACAAAAAACACTCTTGCATCATATGGCGAATCAATGGGCTCCTATAAGGGCCAATTCAGGAATGCATTGGGTGAAATTAGTCTTGGAAGCAGAATAAAAGAAGAATAAAACCTGACCTGGCATGAATTGTTTACCGTTTTTGCCATTTTTTGGCAATTAAAAGTAATAAATATTGAGTGCAAGTCAAAGGGAAGACAAAGAAATACCGTGTCTCCCAACACGTAAAAATTTGCATAAATTTCCATTTTAGTCTGCAAAGATTTTTATTTATTAATTTATTTATTTGGCTACATAAAAACGGTACAGTAGATACATAGAGCTGTCACAAAAATAACAGAGATGTAGCGAGGGAACCCAGTATAAGCTGAAAGCTTATTAACACTGGACACCTCAAGGCAATACATGCTGTAGATGGAGAGAGCAAATTATATCAAGGTGGGCGAGTTTAATTTGGTGTTCCATTGAGAAGGAATTTTTTTAATGAAGTCTTAACAAATTCATTAATAATTCATGAAGGAAATACAAAAGAAATTAATTTTTAATGAGTGTCTTTTACCGTGGCCGAGAAGGGCCACTTCCGACTTCCGACTTCCGACTTCCGACTTCCGACTTCTGAGTTCCGACTTTCCACTTCGCACTTCCCACTTCCCACTCCCGACTTCCGACTTCCGACTTCCGACTTCCGACTTCCGACTTCCGACTTCCGACTTCTGACTTTTGAGTTCCGACTTCCCACTTCCCACTTCCGACTTCCAAGTTTGGCCGCATAGGCAGCCATGAACGAAAAAAGGAATGAAAGGATGCAGTCGTTGGCCAATTCGATAAGAAGGCGAGATCGTGAAGAAAATACCCGTAAAAAGGGCAGAATCCGCTCCAGAAAAAGGCAAGAGAAGAGTTTCTGAGGTAATAGCCGAGTTCCATTGATTTCTGATGACCGCTTTCCGGAGCATTTGTGATAATCTTATAAGACTTCAGCTTCTAGCTTCCTTGCAGTAAAATCCCATCCTCGAAACTACGAAACCTTTTCATGACAAAATTGTTATGCCCTCAAGAATGTAGCTTTTAATTTAGCGTAATATGCCCCAGAATCGTTCTTTCGTTGGCCGTATTTTGCGAGACATGCGGCGAAATTGAAGCCATGTGTGTAATCACGTTGTGGCAAATTATAACTCATCGAGGGCCTTTTCGGCGAGTGCGAGTTGGCTAGAATACAACAAATACTTACTGTTGTTTTCGCTACGCTACCGATTATTAACCTCGGACGCTAAAGTGTTGGCTTTATCGCTGTCAACAACTGAATCGAATCAGGTAACGAGAGCGGTAATTTCTGATTTCATCGCTTATGCTCAGTATGCTGTCTTAAAAACTTATAACTCGGGCTTCTCAGACACCTTCATGACTCGCTTAAACACGTTGTGCACAACTCATCACAACCGGTTAAACTTTGCACTTTTTCAGAAATGAAATGAACTGCAATCTTTGTCCTTTAGTAACCCTTCATCAGCAAATATTTTTAAACCATGAATTTCTGCATAACTCTCGAATTCTGTCTTCTGAAGCGTTTTGGTCACAAATGCTCCAAGAATGCTGTAAGCAACATGTCGACTAAGATGAATTTTCGGTGGGGTGGGATGGGGTGGGGTGTGTGCGCTCTCCCCACAATTTCTTCAGGTCCCTCTTTCCGGATTTTCTGGATCCGTCCCTGCTTAGAATGTTGGCATGCATAGGTATGGGAAGGCTTACAGAAGCTAGGCACTGAGAGGGGTTATTACAAAGTCTGGGAAGACTGATTTACAGAGCATATTAAAAATTTTGTCATAATTTCCACATAAGGTTTTACTTCCTCTCAAATTCATTTCATAATAATTGGTTGCCTGTGGTATTAAATTTCGCATCTTTTACTTGTAGAAAAAAGGTGGAGAGTATATCTACCTTGGGTGGAAACATCGAAACGACCGATTTTCGTCTTACGCACAAGTAAGGGGTGTTGCCAATGGTGATGGACCACAAAGAATCTCCTATGAAAACTTCATTAAGTTTGAATTGCTCCGACGGACCACAGATATTTTCTTCCCAATTGGCAGAAGCCCATTTTCGAAAGCAGGGGAGCTAAAGACATGCACCACTGAGTTGGGAAACTTTGCCGGCGAGGTACTTCACTATGACGATGACGATTTTTCGTTATCAGAGTACCTTTCAAAGAATGGCCTTTCTGTGTCCCGTGTTAGGTGCTACCTTTTGACAACAAAGAACAGTAACCCTGAAATACAAGATGAGGAAACTGATGATTCACCATGCTCCCTTAGTTCAAAAAGCGAGAGCTGTTCCTCAGGAGTTAGCAGAGTGAGTCACAGCCTACACCGCATCACAAGATGTCAAGCAACCGTCGAAGGTTACCCGGAGCAGGATGTTCTTTACTGATTCCAGCAGAAGTAGAATGTATGCTGAATTTAGTCGTATCGTCACTTCAGTATACAGTGACCAATTTAGTGCCATCATACACAGTGGATAGGGGAGTGTTGCCGTCACCGTTCAGAGGCCTTTCTTAATATGGAAGAGGATGAATATCATCCCTGTGACGATGAGTTCACCATAACATCTTTGACGATTGGTGGAAAGGTCCACAACCAGTTGTGGAAGGAAACAGTGACGCTATTGCTATCAAGAGTTTTATGTACCCAACAGCAGAGGAAACCCCAATAGATCCTGTTATACTGCATGGCCCTGACGAGGTTCATGGGTATGAGAATGATGAATTCTTCATTGGGGTCGTAACCAATTTCCACAACGAAGTTGGCGTGACGTATGAATAGTGTTTAAATGATAATATCTTCATACATGGAGTAACGCATGCCCAGGCAAGAATCAAAGAGCCTGGTGTATACTCCACACCAAGCATGCAGACAGTTTTTTTGTCATGGGCAATTGACAGCTGTTAAAACAAGGTTTCCGCTGACCAGTATCACGTGACTTTATGGGCTCAAGTTTATAACTCATTGAGGTGAGCTGTTTTTTTTTTAAGTTGACCGCTGACCAGGTAATGGTTTTCGATTGAATCGCAGGCTCAAGTCAGGTTAACTTAACCAAAACGAGACACCCAAGCCAAAACGAGGCTTCATTTTTCGCGAGCTTTCCGCGCATTCAGTTGGTTTCTTCATTTTGGGCAAAACAACTTCTTTTTTGAGCAAAACAGCTTCATCTCCTTCGAAGTTCTGGTGAGCCCTGTACCCAAGGTCCATCCGCCTGAAAAAATCGAAAGCGACTTTAGAAAAAATCTCTGTACTGCCTGTTATGGCAAAAAGTTTGGAAAAAGTACAGATATTTTTTAACAAGGACCAGCTGTCAACCAAGAACAATCAACACGCCTTTGCCCATGGGCGATCAACCTTATCGGCGCTTATAAACATTTTTCAGAATTGGTTTAACGACACTGATAACAAGCTACACGGAAGGAAAAGCATTCATGCATTGTTTGTAGATTTTAGTAAGGCGTTTGATCTTGTTGATCACTCTGTCCTCTTGAACAAGCTCAAGCAACTGAATATCAATACTAGTCTATGGCTATGGATCCAGAGTTTCCTGACAGACCGCACACAGCAAGTGAAACTTCCTGGAGCTCTCTCTACAAAAAGTTCTTGCCCAGCCGGTGTCCCGCAAGGGTCTGTAAGTTCACCGTTATTATTTAATATATTTATCGATGACATCGATGATGCCATGCCTGGTAACCTCTGTGATCGAGTCCGTGTTTGCAAATACGCGGACGACTGTACCTTCTATGAGTCTATCTCTACAAATGACGAGCCTTCTATGCGTTGTACTTAATAGTATACATGAGTAGACAACATCCAACCACATGCTAATAAACAGCAAGAAGACAAAGGACATGTTATTGACCTTCAGAAAGTCACCTACTATTCCTGATAGTCTCCATCTTGGAAATTGTGAACTGTGATGAGAGGATTTATTGTTATTTAGTTTATTTTGCTTTCGCTGATAAAAGTATAAAAACCAACGTAGAGAATATTTAGTCTTTGGTTTCAGGTTCGATAATCCGTAAACACAACCTGTTGTTACTCATTGAAGCGTCAATTGTTCTGTAAGATCATAACTGTAACAAGCACTCAAGCTGTACCTCAACCTGTTAGAAGCCGTTATCCACCTGATAGAAACTGTTATCCACCTGTATAACTTTTGAAAGTAATTAATGTTGTAAACGGTAAATTCCGTTATAGCCAATCGTTGTTTTACAACTGTATAAGGTAATGATTAGTTATGATTTCTTAATGACATTACTTCAACACGTAAGATTGTAGTTTTCGCAAAAATAGAAGTGAATTGTAGTTATTTCTTTGGTTATATCCTGGATTATATCTTGGTTATATGCTGGACGTACTGACTATGTTCTGGATATGTTTGGTTATGTTCGGGCTATGCCCTTGGTGTAGTCTTGGATTAAACTCTACGTTGGAGCCAAGTTCTGAGTGAAATTCTTGTCTTGAAGATATTCGCTTGCCGTAATAGATTCCGGCCTTCCCGCAGCCAGCGAGTGTTCCCCAGGAAGACGCCTTTCCCAGAGATTTTCCCCGAGTTTTCCCGTCCGTCCGATTGTCCGTTTGTGAAGGCAAAAACCTGTTTCCACACTGGTGAAAAGGCTGTTTTCACACTGGTCGAGAAGAGTGGTAATTACGGCGGCACTATCTGAGACGAAAAGGACAAACCAGAACAGGATATAACCCCTTGGAGCAAACAAGGAAGAAAAACACGCCCAAGTAAGTCAACGAGTTGTTATAAGAAACTTAATGCCGAGTTTATTCCGGAAGAGAAAAGACAATTACAACTTAAGGAGCCGGAAGAACGCGCATAGTACGCCAAAGAAGAAGGCAGACGCCAGCGTTGAGTGCCATCTGTCTTTCGACGAAAGTAAAACAGCCCCGGAATTAAGACGTGGGCCAGTTACTAGTACCAAAGCATCAGAGAACTATTCCAGGGACTCCGAAGAGCCCAACAAGACAAATTTGGAGCCCGTAGATATCAGTATCGAATCCAGTAGTGAGGACAGTTGCAGTATTTTGGCTCCGCCGCGCTTCAACAGTACTACTGATACTGAGGAAAAAAATCCTTTGGAAAAAGGAGCCCAAGAAGAAAATCGTTTAGAAAAAGAAGAACAAAAGGAACAAGAACAAGAGCACTTTACGGAGAACACTTTTACAACAGGTGAACAACCGGTACCTGTTAGCGCGTCACCTGTTAACAGTGAAGACAATACTCCTAGTGCTTCTACAACAGGAGGTTTACAAGACCCCATTCCAAAAACGCGTGTGGGTTCTACGTTAATTGGAGAACAAGAACCATTGAGTACTTCGCCAAATCACATTGCTGGTGGGCAACAGTTACCGATTATCAACTCACCTGCTGACATTTACGATCACTTCGCGCGTAATAATTGCGAAGTGGAATTAGAAGGAAGTGATACTTCCTCTGGCGAGATCAATTCATCGATCTCAGGACAAACGAGAAGATCAACCGACTCTGTTAGTACCGACGATTCCAGTTTAAATATCATGGAAGGAGAATATATCCGCGCGTTAACAGAACTCAAAAGCTACTGAGTAAAGATATAAACATCAGCAAGTTCCACGGATATGAAAATGAAGACATTAATCGCTGGTTTGAAAAACTAGAGTTGATTTTGGAGTCGAAAGGAATTGAACTGGATGTTACCGCTGCGAGAACACAGCTTATTAATAACCTAGCCGGACCAGCGGAAACATTTATGTTTGAACTGCCACCAGAGGAACGAGACAATTTTGTCACCTTAAAACAAGCTTTGGTCAGGCGCTATTCTACAAAAGACCGCGCGTGGGTCAAGCGACAACGTTTAGTTGCCCGCCGTCAAGGCCCGAATGAATTGTTGACAGATTACATCAACGATATGCACGAACTATTCAGCGGGTTAAAGATGGCTGAGGTGGACAAAGTGACCTATTTTACAGAAGGATTGGTTCAACCATTAAAGATCAAAGTTCTGGAACGAATGCCAGAAACACTTTTACAAGCTGAAGAGGTGGCCAGAACTGTTGATTCAATCTCACAGCGTATGACCAGCAGTAAGGAAAACAGCCAGATCGAACGTTTGATTGAAGCAATTAGCCGTGGTCAACAGGTACCTGCCAATGCTACAGGTACCAGTGCCTCACTTGACGCCTCAAAACAACAGCCTAGTCAAGCGCAAATAGAGAACCTAACACAGAAGTTAAGCGAGCTTACAAGTAAAGTTGCCGCCATCTCAAATACCAGTACTCCACCGGAGGCTTTACAACAACAGCCCCTTCGGGTACAAATTGAGGCACTAACGCAGAAGATAGGCGAGCTAACAAGTACCAAGCCGAGCAAGGTTGCTGCCTATTCAGAACCCAAAAACGACTATGAACGTCTTACTGAACTGATGAAACGTATGCAAGACCAGCTGATGAATCAAATGACCAGTTTGGATAAACGGGTGGACTCACGCATTAATGGTCTCGCACAACGTATGAGGGAGTCACGCAATCAGAATAGAGAGAGGTCAAGAGATGGGCGACCTATGTGCTTTTTCTGTGGCGTGTCTGGCCATTTTCAGAACAGCTGCCCACAACGGAATAACAGTGACCGACAGCCAGTACCCCGGTATGCGTTACCCGCTATCGACAGGAGAGTACGATATTCAAACGGCCCTCAAACAAGCCTCCGAGCCTTACCACCGCCACCGCATCGAGACCGAGTCGCTGCTCTTGATCGCAATAGTGATGCTGCATCAGGACATAATCTGCTAAGCGCAGAACCTACCAACCAAAGTGAGTGGGATGAAGGAGAACCCAGCGACCAGGAGTTCTGTGGCGAGTGGGATAATTACGTTGATGACGAGCCAGAAGACGAGCTGTACGACTGTTTTGATGAATTGGACCTGGTGCGTTATGGAGAAGGGAATGCGGAACAATCAGATATCTTCACTCTCGCAGAAGCCCTCAAGGACACCCTGACTGTTGACCAGCCGTTGATGTCCTGCAACACCTCCACTCAAACGTGGCTATCGTTGCTACCCATAAAAGAAGATGAACCGCTGACTGACAGCAGCTTGGTAGAGACCAACTCTGAGCCAGAAACCGCTGCCCCGTTGCCGTTGCCGCCGTTGGTGCCTTGCGACGCGTTCACTCAGACACGATTGGCTATGCCAAATGAAAGCAACCCAGTAGAGACCACCTCTGAGCCTCGAAACGTCGCTCCGTTGCCTTTACCTTATGAACCTTATCTTACAGTATTTCCAACAGAGTTGAACGGACCGCTACGTACAGACTGCGAAGCGAAGACTGAAGTGCCCATGTCAGCACAGATCCTGACGAACAGCTACAACCACTTTCCTTTACAAGAGCACACCGCTGATCCGACTAAGAAATCAGCCATGGCTCACAATCGAACGCCAGAAAATACTAAGCCACCTCCATATCCAGGGATCGGAGGTGTGTACCAGCCTCAGTTAGAAGATCCGTTTGGACATGTACAGCAAGACATCATAGTCGAGGTTCCTAATACCCGGCCAGAGAAACCCAGCTTTGCGGAAGTAGTTTCCAGAGCGACTCCGCCATCACAGACAATAATGACATTACAGAATATGACAGCTCATGGCGATAATGCGATAAACACTGCTAACCATATGCAGGAAAGAAATGTCAGAACCCGAGAATTAATTACAGAAAGCCCAATTGCTATGAATCATGAGTTCAAAACTTGCGACCCAGTGATGAACCCAGTTACAGTAAGTAGAGAGATGACACCCGCCACTGAATTACATGCGGACAGCAGTACTAAGGCAGCACACACATACCACACTGTTCGCAAGACATCACAAGGGTACCAATCAAAGTTCCTCGGTTCTGACACCGAGCAACAAAGACCTGACAGCGGAAAGCCTACAAGAACTTCCAAGAAGAAGCAACAAGATTTACACGCGCAGCGTATGCCCATTAACCCAAAGTTGAACCAACCAGAAAACCAAACAAGAAATTTGGCAGCCTTTTCAAACCCTAATAAAGAAGAAAAAAATGGGACGACGAAAGTAATTCAAGACCTAAAGCACAGCCTACTTGAGAAAATAGAGGATTTAGATCGGCGCATTGATGCTCGATTGAATAACATCTTGCGTCAAACACGCCCGAGAACTAGAGTTAGAAGACCAATTTGCTTCAACTGCAACATGCCTGGTCACTATCAGTTTAACTGTCCTGAAAAGACCTACAACAGTGGGTCGCGTGACCTCGATAGGCACCAGAAACAGTTCCCACAAGAATCTGTAGTTCCATCCAGACAAGCTCAGACTAAAACTAATCATTTTGCAGCTTATCAGAATGCAACTCCGCGCTGCTGTGTTCCTGGTCTACCCAGACGTACTGGGACTCCGTTGGCCCAGGGACCACGTGGAAATGTAGATTATTTGGGTGCGTTTAGTACCTGTACTGGAAAGAAGATTTCTCCTAGACGTGCCTCTCGACCCAGGAGCCAGATATCCCTTGCATGGACGCCCGATCGTTCTTCAAGAACGTTTTCCAACAAGTTGCCAAACGTACTACAGTCATTGAAAACTAAGGTAGTTGAACAGAATAGACTGCTTCAGAAAGAGAGAATTACCGTCGCTGTCCCTCAACCAACAGTAGGAAATCCATCGGACATCAAACGTACCATGACGATTAGGAGCAAAGCACAACCCTTATCAGAAACAGTGTCTCAGACAGAAAAGCCTGCAATTCCAAACGAACCACAAAATCGAGCAAAGAATAAGACTGATACTGCATCTTTGAACCGTAACCTATTGATCACTGGAGAATTGGAGAATCATCCAGTAAACCTACTTATAGACACTGGAGCATGCGTTTCCGCCATAGACGAAAAGCTGGTGAAGGAGATCCATGGCATTGGATACTCAGCGAAAATGACCGATGGGCCACTTCCGTCCGTTAGCACTATCAGTGGTGAGAGAGTGCCTGTGTTAGGACAGATTCAACTTCCGCTGAAGCTAAATGGTGTCGTGTCCAGCAGTCAGTTTCACGTGATACCAAACCTTCCATACGAAGCAATTCTTGGACAAGATTTCCTCCTGAAGAATGATGCTGTGATAGATTTGAGAAACAAATGCGTCTCCCTAAAGAATAATCATTGCAAAATCAAGGAGCCGTCAGATCCCACGAGTAACCGTGTGATAGCGACCTACACCTCAGGATCTTCCAAGTTTAGGTCAGAAGTGGAAACCAACTTTGATGATCAAGAGAAAACGCAGAGAACTACACGACCAAGGGAATCTATAACAAGTAGGAGGGCACACGGATCCCTCGCCTCGTCATTCTTGGTTTTTGTCCTGGTTGTACTTTATCTATGTTTGACCTCGCAAGCTCAGAGGTTTGAACGGACGCAGCCCGTAGTAAAGAGAGTCAACAAAAGATGTTACAATGTCGAACGGAAAGGTGCTAAGTCAGCATCAGAAGCTTTCATGCAGTTATGTGGCCAAGATAATGAATATTTGAATACCACCTGCGTGATACTTATACCTCCGCTGAGCCGACTGAAATCCAAGTTCTCATACCTGACCGATGTTCAACAGCAAAGTGGTATGGATACGTTTCTTGAAGTGAGTGGAAACAAACTAATCACAAAAGAGAGAGAGTGCCCGAGCACCGAGAAACCTTACCTTCAAGCAGACACCCAAACTTTGTCATTGCAACGAGTGCGTTAAAAGTAAATGAATGTTTGGTAACACAGATTTAAAGATTTAGAGACCAAGACACAGACTGTAAACGTAATTAGTAGAAAGATCAGAAGGATACACCAAGAGCCAAAGACACTACATAGATAATAGTTCATTGTATGAGGACGAATTATTACTCGCTTTTCCTTTATTGAACCCCCGAGACCGCTATATTAGGTAGCTCGGTTTATGCCGCGGTTCAGGCACAAAACTAAATACAAAATTTAAAACAACAACAACAAAAAAATCCATAACAAAAAAGGTTTCCAAAAATTTAATTCGCTGAGCTTTTTGTCCAATTCATTATTCTTTTTTTAATTGCTCGACCCAGGAGGGTTTCGAGCTAAGGTGGGAGGAATGTGATGAGAGGATTTATTGTTATTTAGTTTATTTTGCTTTCGCTGATAAAAGTATAAAAACCAACGTAGAGAATATTTAGTCTTTGGTTTCAGGTTCGATAATCCGTAAACACAACCTGTTGTTACTCATTGAAGCGTCAATTGTTCTGTAAGATCATAACTGTAACAAGCACTCAAGCTGTACCTCAACCTGTTAGAAGCCGTTATCCACCTGATAGAAACTGTTATCCACCTGTATAACTTTTGAAAGTAATTAATGTTGTAAACGGTAAATTCCGTTATAGCCAATCGTTGTTTTACAACTGTATAAGGTAATGATTAGTTATGATTTCTTAATGACATTACTTCAACACGTAAGATTGTAGTTTTCGCAAAAATAGAAGTGAATTGTAGTTATTTCTTTGGTTATATCCTGGATTATATCTTGGTTATATGCTGGACGTACTGACTATGTTCTGGATATGTTTGGTTATGTTCGGGCTATGCCCTTGGTGTAGTCTTGGATTAAACTCTACGTTGGAGCCAAGTTCTGAGTGAAATTCTTGTCTTGAAGATATTCGCTTGCCGTAATAGATTCCGGCCTTCCCGCAGCCAGCGAGTGTTCCCCAGGAAGACGCCTTTCCCAGAGATTTTCCCCGAGTTTTCCCGTCCGTCCGATTGTCCGTTTGTGAAGGCAAAAACCTGTTTCCACACTGGTGAAAAAGCTGTTTTCACAGAACTTGAACGAGTCAATGTTTTTAAATTGTTGGGAGTCTGGTTTCAGGACGATCTCCGTTGGAATCATCACATTAAGGAGATGACAAAGAAGGCTAACAAAAGGTTATTCCTCCTGCGTGAATGTAGGAAAGCCAATCTTCCTAAAGATGTTGGAATTACACTTTACACACAAAGATCCGCCCTCTATTAGAGCACGCATCACCTGTTTGGGGAGGTCTACCTAACTATCTGTCTGAAGAAGTCCAACGAGTTCAAGACCGTAGCCTTAGTATTATTGGCGTACCAAGAAATGCCCTCCCTGCGCTTCATGAGAGAAGGAGTACTGCTACCAAACGAGAATTTGAAAAAATTCTTAAGGACGAATCTAATCCAAATAATGTTTTTGTTAAATCGGCGCCAAAAAATCAATATAATTTAAGATCTGGGAGAAACACATATATCGAAATGTCGGGAACCGACAGGCATCAACGTTCCTTCATACCAAGAGCTCATAAACTTTGCGGAATGTAACTTTTATATATTTATATATGTATATATATATGTACATAGTTTTTAATATTTTATTACGATTATTATTTGCCATTTTCTTGCATTTTTAATATTGTATTGCCATTGTATTTTTTCACTTAAGATGGTCAAATAAAGCGCATTATTATGTATAAGGCATAAAAATCAAGAACTACTTAAAAGATACTCCGGAAGGTGAATTTTCAACGGATAAAACGGAAAAGGAAAATATTTTTCTCAGGAAATTCTTAAATTTTGGATCCACTTGTATGGTGCCCGGATTGTGAGGTTGAAAAACAAAATGAATTAACGCTTCAAGGGCTTGTTCGCTTTACCGCGGCATATTGCAGCTCACCAAGAAAGTTCACTCAACAATTTACCGGCATTAATGGGAGGAACAAGTAGCTCAAACTTGGTGGAAGAAGTTCTTTCTTTGGGCAAACCGTTTGCTATTTTTGTCGATGCGTGTTTTTACTAAAGTGGATCGATGCGTATTTTCGAGTGGTAGAAAGCTCGACAACACGGGTAACTTAAATAAATTGAAGCTTAGCATTTGGTTTGTCGTTGTTACTTTTGTTCAGGAAGGAAACTTGTATTTTTGTCTCGACTGGATGTAAATAACAATCTGCTCGTTTTGGACACAAAGAAGTAGCTAGTCGAATTGTTTGTTTGTTGTTTTGCAAGCGAACGAGTGTTTTGCCCCGCTTGGCTGACTGTACATGTTTTTCGACGTCTATGTTTCTATAGTCTTAAGAACTGAAAGAAACGTTTGCCCTTATGTTATTTGTACGCGACGAGGGCAATTTCAGCAAATTTCTGAAAACGCAATTGATATTAATCCTTAATTTTACTCGGCCCCATGCGATTACCTATCCAAACTATCAGGATTGTTTTCCTTTTTCTCTTTTCTACGACATTTAAGCTTATGTCTAAGCTTAACTTACTACGAAATATGTTTGTTAAGCCTCGGCTAAAAGATCAAACATTTTCATCCAGCATCGTGTTTGTCACACATAACGCGTACTGGTGGCTAAACGCAAGACAATGTTTGACCAAACACCGGACCAAGTGAGTCCAAACAATGATTTTTGCGTACTATCGCTGAACTTTTCCCCGTTATGTGATTCATTTGGTTGCTTTTTACCGTTTGTGCACGATTTGTTTGTTGGGGTGGTTAAACGATCAAAAATTTGTTCGTAATGCGAAATTTTGGATGAACATGTACATGTTTTTCGACGTCTGTGATCAAACATGGAAAGCCAGTTAATGCACTATTGAGAGAGGTGGCTAAACCTTCAAACATCCTTGTCCAAAGACGTTGGATGAAAATATTTGACCGTTCTTTGATTGCTCAACTTGTTTTCGAACAAACACACGTGTCGACTGTATTGTTTTCTTGTAATGTTTTGAGGTTTTTGAACCGCAGTCAATTCCTGTTGACTGCTCTGAAGATAAAATATTGCCTCAAGGAAAGCTATGCGGTGTTGCTCAATACCAGTAAAAAATAATAATAATCGTGGAGCTCCGCTTTTAGGCTTGGCTAAATCTAGATGTTAAGGCGGTTGGACATGGTGTAGCTCGAGTACAAAATCGAGACCCCTTTATGTATTTCCGAGGGTGGAGGACAAAACAACACGTTTTAAATGTAAAACATCTTATGGCTTTGTCCTCCAGATTGGGTGACATGTCCAAATCTCAACTGTTCTAGATGTTCCGTGATTGTGATAAAGAGTTGTAAACCTTCTTCGGTGCTTCCTGGTACACTGTGGCTGGGAACAAGATACTCCATAAGTTCCTCGAATTCCAAGGAGTAATCCCTGCATTCCATACCATACATATTTCTACAAGTTGTAACATCTTCTTGGTCGACAGGCACAATGTAATTTTTGGTGGAATATACTTCAGGTAAGAAAAACAGCACGTCTGGCCTTCCTCCGAGCACATCTGCATTCTTATGTTCCACAACTGGTCAACAGAACTGAGCTCTTTTCATAAAACTGGCATGAAACAAAACTTTAAACTTTCCTTGTGTAACGGGTCAACATCTACAAACACACCACACCTGTCAGTACGCACCATTCTTGGTACACCACCTAACTGTTGCACCGTGCTAAGAAAAAAGTCCACGATAAGATGAGGAATGTTGTTTGTTGAACCGACTTCTAGCCAAAGTACACCCCGGGAAAAACCATCGACGCAGCCATGCACGGAAAACCCGTAGGGCTTTAGTTTATTCCAGCCATCCAAATGCCAAACAAAGTTTGGACCAGGGGTTCGATATTTATGCTGTTGAAGACGTTGTGCACGGCGAGTTCTGACTCCCTCTGGGTCGATCACTTGCAGTTCTCTAATGACAGTTTCATGTCGCACAACTAAGTTGTGCCTTAGCCTTAAACGTCTTGTCATTTTACGATAACTCACAAAAGATCCAACTCATCCCTCCATTTCATCAAGAATAGCCGATACAATGTTTTCAAGGTTTGACTCATTTCGACAGTTCACTCTGTGTAATCCTAATCCTCTGAGCCAACGCTTAAGAGTTCGCATACCCCTGATAACACCATGAATGATTGTAAGAAAAGCCAAAATTTCTAAGTTACTGCATCCCTGCATGAAATAATCGCCTATAATTTCTTGAAGTTGACGATGATCATTGCTTGCAGCTCTCAAAGCCGGAGTGTAAGGTGGGAGTACGCAGTCGCTAACTTCGCATAAGATGCAGATATCAGAAATGATCATTTCAACTCTGAACAAAAAAAGAACTATTTATGAAAATGTAATAAGCGATTAAAAACAGTACCGACCAAAGATACTTCACCATAAGAGTGTAAATTTAACCACCAAACTAGGAAACGTTTGTGTCACAAACTATGACGTTCTTCGATGAAAGTAGTTCTTCATGCGTCAATACACTCCTTTACCTTTTCAGCAGCGAATAGTTTCTCTCCATTTCACCTACTTTTGGAAAACTAGGTACCTGTCGAGTACTATTTTACAGCAAGAAGTTCGTGGCTGTAAGTCTGATGTCTTAAGTCTGAAGTCTTAAGTCTGAAGTTGGAAGTCGGCGGTCGGAACTCGAAAATCACCTCTTTTCTCTTGCGCGTGGCCTTTCATTTTACCTAGACACGTTTGGTTACAAAAATTATTATTAACAATGACATCAAATTACAAAAAATAGCTGTAACAACAGCTTGTAGCCAGTTTCATAAGTCGGAAGTTGTCTCAGTTTAAGCAGTAAAATCGATCATATTTTTCGCCCAAAACAAATGTGTTACATGTCTAAATATGGGGGTTTTGGTAGAAAAGCTTTGCTGGTTACCTCGTTTATGTTGATTCAGTGTAGCGATTGTGACATTGTATGTTGTGTCAAACATAAGAAACAACATAAGATAAACAACACACAATACTCATCATACGACGGGGGATTCAATTCAGTGCTGAACATTTGGTCTTTGTCTAAAGCGCCTGAGGATAGGAAATGTCAGGAGCCATTGAAATGTCTTATTTCCTTGCTTACGGTCGTGGGAAATGTATTTCCAAACACTCGGTGGCCATGAGTAGTTTTGTTATATTAACATATGCTTTTGGCGTTTCCTTTTGTCTTCAACTTTAACCCTGCCCTTCAGTGCTAGTGGCATCGAATAACTTGTTTTGATTATTAAGACATTCATTCCTCCTGCTGCATTCTTCCTTCGGGTGACAAGAAAAATCGTCGATAGGAAAAGCAATTTCATCATCGCTTTTAAGATATCACCGTGCAATTTTCGTCGATTTCTATCTTCAGTTCTCGCAGCTTCTGTACTTAATCGTATTAGCTTTCCACTTTCCAACTCCACAAAGGTATGTTCAAGAGGATCGGACGAAAAATCATCCGCTTTACAATCTTCACATGCTCTGATCGACGCCATTCATATTCATTTCATGATACATAAACAGTCGAGCAAGAATCTACGCATTTCTACTACCCCCTGAAATTTGCAAACCATGAGCAAAGAGGATTGCGGGGACAAATACAATACTTAACAGTTGAGGGACAGAAGAAATGTTTCATCCAAGTTTAATGAATAAATTAATCAGAATCGAGTGAGTGAGTGAGTGAGTGAGTGAGTGAGAGAGAGTGAGTGACATTGGAGTGCCTCCTATACCTCATGGCTTGACTACGTCATCCATGAGCTAAAAACGATATTAGAAAACTTCTGTAGCTTCATCGTTTCTGCGCAAAATCAAAAAGTTCAAAATACGCCTAGACGCTTGCTCGCGCCCACCAAAAACAATATAAAATCAAGCGACTTAAGAAAGCTCCTATTCAACAATGAAGAGCATTCCAGGGCCAATATTTTGCTAGTTAATAGACATTTCGTTAATCTGTCATAAACATTTAAAACGATCTAATATTTCTCATTTAAAGTCCATATATTATACTGTTGACAGTAATGGCCTTCGAACGTTATAGGTCAAGACAAAATTAGGGTCAACTTCAGAGGCCTATAAAAGGACCAAATACATATATTTTTGAACAATACTACAAGTCAAGTTTAAGCTTTATCCTTCTACTTTATTGCCTCAAAGTGTCTATTTTGGCCCGCTAAAAGCGATGCGTGGACAGTAAAAACTATCCAGGCTAGTTTACACCAATTCCGAACGTGCCTCGCCAAATTGCTATCACCCAAAACACTGAAAACACAACGGTCGACGTTCGTTATTTTCAAAACTGGTTGAAAATCGGACAATTTTCTATTCACTATAACAATTTATTTCTGAATCCTAAATTTAGTGCCTTTTAGTAACATTTTGTCATCTTGATTACTACAAAATTGTACAAATATAAAACTCTGACCACACCAAAGCCGATCACCTACCAGTTCAGGACACTTTATAATTTAAAACAAAAGTGCTTTGCCTGACAACATAGCTCTCTTGTTGTTCTAAGGAGCCCAAGTCCATTGTTTCCGAGTGGGACGTTGAGTAAATCGCTCTCGTTTTTAAACTTTTTCGTAAATGCAGGACGTTGCATGCACTGTGACATCACGTCGATAATCATAGCTTTTGCGTCATTTCTAGCAAACTTTCAATGTTTCCTGGATTTTCTTTGAAGGGACATCAGATAATCTTTTGAACTAATTTTTTCCAACAAATGTTACAGCAATGTCAACTTGTGGCTCTTCGTCTTTGCTGAAAGAGGATTCAACACCTAGTCGATCAAACTGGAAAAACCCTGAAGATTTCCAATGCGACAAGGATGTGTCGTCTTATCTTAAATTATGCAAAGTAGTTGACGACAGAGGTGACAACGAATTTCACTTGTTGCTCGCAAGGGCAGGTACAGTAGTTATCTTTATCATCATGTATCATCTTCCAATTAACTTTCAAACGACACTGCACAAGTATTTTACCCCAATATTTTGTGGTACTTTTCCATTGTCTAGGTTTATTTGAAATTGAAGATTCGCATGTACTAATGACATTGTGTCCACGACATCGTGAGACACTCGGGATTGGTTGGAGGAGTAGAAAGGTTCGATGTTGTATGCAAGGTGAAATAGCAGCGCACAGCAAAGAGTCGGCTTTCGTCTCACTAGAACGGAAAACATTTCTTCCAATTGCAACACGTAAGTACATGATAACGTCGACGTACTGCGCCCTTTGAACGTTATCGCCATCGTCGTCGTCGTCGTCATCATCATCATCATCGTTATTTGGATTTATGCAGGAAGGGCCGGTGCGCGATTAACCGAGCGTGCACGAAAAAGTCATTCGAGAGAAGACGCAACCCGAGGGAATAAGATTGGCGAGAGTGAACGCAAACAGGAGATTTACTCCCCTGCGCGTCGCGGGCCCTCACTACAAGCGAGTTTTGCGCCCGTTCCCGTAATTACTGCTCCTGAGAGAAAAGGAGAGATTATTCGTAGTCTAGAGTTCATTCTTTGGGTGTCACCTTTAGTGATATTAAGTTGGCCACTATCCCCCTCCTTTTCAACCTATTCCTTAACACCGCCCAATGTGGTTTATTTAAACGTCTGTCGATACAATAGGTGTTATATTGACATTTTTTTTAACAATTTGTAAACGATGCAAAGAACATTTGGCTGACCTCATGACTGATTTCTCTGTGGAAATATCAATTCCGTGGTTAGAGGAAGCTCCACCCGCTGCAGTTGTTCCAGAGATTGTTTCCTCTTTCGAAACACAGAGTTCTAGTTGTGATGGTAGTGAACAAGAGGGAGAAGAACCGGTATATCTTCTAAATTACGATCATTTTTCAAATGCAATGCCTCAATTGTCGAATATTCTGTGTAATTAAAACTCCCTAAAAGAACCCCTTAAAGTCACAAATTGTAGCACAAATCTCAGTTAAGACCAATTTGCTAATCGAAAATAGCACTAGGTACCACAAGGCAAGTTAACCCCTAAGACGTACGGATCCCAGTTTTACATGTAGAGCTCGAGCTAGACTTAAACGAGCGCACTCAAGAACGATATGTTAAGCGATCAGCTGAAATAGTCAAATCTGTTTTGTTAGTGGTATATCCTTGTAACTCTGGGCATTTGTGGAAAGAGTTAAAAGTTTCCTCAGTGGATATGATTATGGTTCAGATTCCGTCCAACGTTTGTGTGACAAAAGCCATCTCGAAGCCTTGGTCGAAGCACATAAGAATGCAACAAGCTGGGACACACGCAAGCAAGTCCTATCGATCATGGCCGGAGTGGCGAGTTATAAAGCAATCTCCCGGCAAATACCTGGGCTAACACAACACAGGTATACTATTGCTAATCTTCACCGCCTGCAGTATGGCTGAGCTGCTCCAGTTCCAGTTCGCCACGCTCCACGATTAAAGATACACAAAAGACAGTTAGATCACTTCCTCGCCTACATCACCAGCCCACATTTAGTACAAGACCTTCTATATGAGAGAAAGGCCTGAAACTATCATCTTGTCGCGCCATTAAGGTCCCCGATGTCATAAGGACAATGATTCCACAGCGAATTACAAAGCAGTACATGAAGTATTGTCAGTGCGCACCTCTCTTCAAGGTTGAGATTATATTGCTGTCGAGGACGCAAAGGCATTTGACGACGTATCAGAGCTTATTAATCGAGCAGTTAATGCTGGAAACGCCGGGGAGATCTTACAGGAAGCTCTCAAGGCTGGAAAGCTGTACCTTAAAGGCGACTACAAGGTATGTCAATTGTATAGAGGGGATTAGTTTCTAAAGAAACTGTGGTGCTGCGTCGGTGGGGAAGTGAGACACGAAAATTTGGTTTATCAACGGAGTTGATAATGTAAATTGACCACCGTACAGGGATTCGATTAGCTGACGTTTCGAGCGTTAGCCCTTCGTCGGAGCGAATCGAGGAATTGTGGGTTGTGTATGGTTTATATACAGAAAATGGAGCTACGCTATTGGTGGTAACATGGTAACGTGAAAAACAGGAATAAATTAATTGAATGAAAAGCGCTCGTTGATGCCGTGGGGATTAAGAGTGCCAATTTGAAAGATCAGTTTTTGCTCGAGATTTTTACGGCTTTCCGTGGTACCTTGATGTAGGGAAAGGCCGGAGATTGACATGTGTTGTTTGGAATGGTTAGGGAGATTAAAATGCCGAGCGACAGGTTTGGATGCGTCTTTGTCATCTTTCTCAACATCACGAAGATGTTCTCGGAATCGGTCACCGCGCTCAGCAGATTGATCAACAGTCAGCACTACA
>JAEMWC010001059.1:0-52500 GCA_016490735.1 Pachyseris speciosa | reverse complement strand
GCTCTTCGCCGTTGCCTACAACAGCAAGGCATACGGACTGTTTTTAGATCTGACACAACTCTTAGATCACACCTAGTGCGACCTAAGGACATTGTCGATCCAGTAAAACAAGACGGAGTAGTCTACAAGATTCCCTGCAAATGTGGTAAGGTTTATATTGGAGAGACGGGGAGATCTATGCATGAACGGATTAAGGAACACGATAGAGACATACGGCTTGCTCGAACCCAATCCTCTGCCGTTTCAGAACATAGCAACGCGACCGGACATTATCCGCTCTGGGACGAAGTTAAATTTATTGACCGAGACCACACTTGTAAACCCGTAGAGTTAAAGAGGCTATTCACATAAGACTTCACCCTAACAACATCAACAGGGACAGTGGAATTGAAATTCCTGAATCATGGATGCCCACGATCAAACAACACAACAGCCGATCAGTATCAAAGCGGACAGCTGAGGGAACAATTTCTAGTCTGAACGACAAGGATCGAAATCCTCCACTCAACACCAGCCTAAGCGAGGATTGAAACGCACCAAACACCACCAGCCACGGTACTTCTTATACTCACACGCAGCCAGTAGACACCATCGCCTGATGAAGACCAGCAGTATAGCGGTCCAAACGTCGCGATACACATCTTTGTGACTTAATCGTGAGACAAAAGATTAACTCAGCTATCGAGTGTATTATTGTTTTGACCACTGTTGGCTCTAGATTCATGTGAGTGAAACTGCTAGAGTGAAGGAACATGGCAGCGTGTACTCATTAAAGGGACACTGTCATCTTCGTGCATGCGCTGGCTTTTGAACTCCAAACTTGAAAAGTTCGGGCGGAATTTTTCAAGTTGGTGAGCTACATTCAGAATGGTGTCGACCGTCGAAAGCGGTGTTTGAGCACTCAGCGAAACAATGGTCATTCAGCGTCCTCCAGAGAACAAAGCAAAGGGAGTCAAAATACATAACACATCTACAATGAGGAAAAACGCTTTCAAGGCTTGAATTCATGAGAAATTCCACGTGCCGGTGAAGTTAATAATGCAGCGATTCCATCTTCATGTTTCATTTGTAGTCGCTAGAGTGTCAGAGACCATCACATCATCGTTTGCTGATAAACGTTTAATATCGTCGCTTTAAAATTTGTATTTAGCGGAGTATTTTGAAGAAAAATCTGTATTTATTTAAGCAATAGAGGACTTTTTCCGTGTTTACATAGCCTCATATAAACACGAGGGGGTTGGGAGAATTCGAGACAGTTATTCTCGAAAGTTATTTATTCTCGAAAGTTATGCAAACCCTCGACTGCGTCTCGGGTTTGCATAACTTTCGAGAATTCTCCCAACCCCCGAGTGTTTATATGAGGCTATGTAAACACGGAAAAAAGTCCTCTATTGCTTTTATAAGATATTTCTAAAAAGTAATTCGACAAAAGAAGGGAACATTTGTTTATTTACTTTTTGATTGAAATAGATTTTCTTAATACACGCTTTGAACAATCGTATTTCCCACTAGCCAATCATAACGCGCAACTGACAGCACAAGAACCAATCAGAATTCGCGTTATAAAAGTCAAAATCAAGTTGAAATTTTTGGCAAGCCTCATGCAAGCGCCATGTTGGTCAAAGCTTTGATTCCTCTGAAATCGTGCAGAAAAATACCGAACGCTCGGCGAGAACCAGAAGAAATGCCCAAACTATACGAATCGGTAAGGAAAGAACTTTGATGATGAGAAGTTTGTTTTAAGCTGGAAATGAATTGCACTGTGCTTGACCGCTTCTGAAAGTGGCGTGAACTTGCCCGAATTGGCAGCCGAGAACAAGGTTGAGAAGTTGAATCGCTCATCGTGCCTTGTAAAGTTTTGCTGGATAGGAATCATAGCCCAAGCAGCGGATCCAGGTTGTAGTATATTTTTAAGCTGAGAAGGTCTCAGAGAAAATACATTTTACGCTAATTTGACAGCCAAAACACGGCAACCGATCGGCCGCGCAAAGTTTGTTTTGAAGCATTTACAGTCTGTAGCATATTCTTGGTTTGCAACCACGTGATAGGGCGGCCATGTTGGAGGTCAAAACAATAGAAATTTTTTCGGAGAATTTACATAAAAATGGGATTTAGTTCCCAGCGGAGAGAAAGGCCATTGTTCTTGACCTCCAACATGGCTGCCGTGACGTCACTTGCAAACCAGCAATACGCTTAGTTTAGTGTACGTTTTCGTGTACATTATTTAAAATAAAGAATGTCTTATAGAGAATTTTGTTGTAGTGCTTAATGCAAAAATTACCTTGAAAAACGTTTACTGCCTATTTTGCTGCATATTTTGTCCTCTTAGCTTCGCTGTAGGTCGTGTAGCTCACGATCATCGAGGCAGGGAAAGCGCTGTGGTTTTTCTTTTGCTTTGTTTCCTCGTGCTCACGGGGGAAGAGATAGCTAAACCCAAATCGAAATTTGGCAATTCTTTTTTTTTTATTTCCTTTATATTTGTACTTGAAATTGCTTTATGAGTCTTGCGAAAGCTTTGAAATGTTTCCAAATTGTACCGGGAAACACAAACAGCGTGACGTCACAACCGTGTTTACATACTCTCATCTAAACACACCTATTGACCAATGAGTGGGCGCCTACTATCTGAAATATTTTATAAAGTTGAGTGGCACTACACTGGTTGTGTTTTCTTGGGTCACAAATTAACCAAGCGGTGAGTACTGAAAACACGGCATAATGTTTTCCCTCTTCAAGACTTCAAGGTCGTCGTTCGCAAATAAATTTACTCTCTTTCAGCTGTCAGTAAACAATCACTGCATAAGTTTTGGCTCCCTTTACATTTCATGGATTTCAAAGATTTGTTCACAGATAACTGTACACTCTATAAGCTTCATAAAGACTTATTTAATGTAGACTTTAAAAGAAAAACAGGATATCAACGCGTTCAGGAAAATCTCTCTGAGTGAGAAATGCTGCGCGTGTCAATCCATGACAGTGTCCCTTTAAAGCGACAAAACGGAAACCGACTTCAGACAGAGGTGCGGCCATGGTCATGATGGGAGGCGTGAAGAGTGCATCAACAATGAAAGAAATCCAGAAGCTCTTGTCAGAGGTATCCTATACCAGTGATGACGGTCTTGACGAGGCGCTTTATTTATTTCACAGAGCGCAGCGCTCTACCGTGTAGCATGAAAATGTTGCGAGTTCTAATTTTTGCGAATTTTGCGGATTGACCTCGATCCGCAAATTAGTTCCCGCAGAAAAAAAAAACCCTCAAAATAAAACGCCGCAAAAATTAACTCTCTTCAGTCAAATTTAAAACTCTGCTTTTAATGGACTTGTGCCACTGGGGCGTTAGAAATTGGACTTAAACATAATGCGGTAGTCTGTTACGCAAACAAAACAATGTACAAAGGACAAAAAATGTCAAGTGAACAGCAATTCAGTTCATCAGATCGGTGCGAATGGGTCATCTGAAGGAACAACAGTTGCTAGGGCATCTGTGATGCCGCATTTTTCCATCCATTGTCGATGATCGCGAGATTTTTCTGCATGTATTGATAAAAATCGATCAACCAACGTGAGGTAAGCTCACGCATAACTGGAATGCCCATCTCAATTGCAATGTCACTGGTGTTTTGCCCAGCATTTATCTTCTTCTCAACTTCTCCAGCATACCTAGGCTCGATTTCCGCCGCTCACTCGGGTAAGCAGCGGCTGGTAATCGAGCCTACAGCATACCATCCTTGTGTTTACACGGGCGATTGACTGATACATCAAGGCGTTGGTTAAACGCAGTGGTATTTGCTGGTACAACGACTTCTGCGATGTTATGCTTCTCTAGTAGGGCTCGCACATCATTGTTATTCTGCCCCTTAAAGATGTCCCACACTATGATGGCCTTCTGTGAATCTGGAAGTTTCATTTCTTTCTTCACTTTCTCGGTGTACGGTATGATGATTTTAGTCAGCAGCTCCTTGGCTGTGTCAGTGTTTGACCAGTGCTTAGGATTATGAGTGACGTGGAAACCTACCGGGAAATCCATTTTCGGGTGACATCTCTCTGTTTTCCCCCCGTAAATCAGTTGCATGGGGAGGAATTTCCCATTCATTGTTACTGAGAACACCGCAGTAAACATTTTCTTGTCGTCGCCCCAATAACAGAAACACAGTCTGTCCCCTTTTCGCTCATTGTGTACTCTGAGACAAGAACCATCTTTACTGGAGTTTGGTTAATGTTAACAATAAGCTGCTGGGGGACCATTGCTGACTGCTGGACTGTATAGATATTTCGGTGGTAGTCTCGTTGAAGTTGATCCCTGACTTCGCCGATCATCTTTGGCTTTGTAGAGGTGATCTTTTTCCTGCGCGCAAAATTCATTCTTTAAACAGAGATTTTACCCAGCCATTGCCAAGGGTAACATGGCCTCCATTCTCGACTAAAATTTCTTTGTTCTTGGCATTAATAATGCCTTTTGCAGCAGCTACAGCTATTTACCATTTACAACTCCTCCAACTTCACGAAGATTATAAATAAAGCTCATCACTTCTTTCTCCAGGTCACCTATTAGCAGCTTCCTCCCACGCTTCGAGGCTGGTATGCTTGACACTGAGCTCTGCCAATTGCCATCTTGCAGTTCCTTCGACAGAAGCTTTCGATACTTTTCGCGGAAGTTGCGTGCAGTGCTCTGTTTAAGGTTTGGAAATTTCGACTTGATATGCTTCACTGTCGCAATAGGACCGTGTTGAGCGCAGTAAAGGGCTATCACATAGCGATCTTCGTCTGTAAAGCGATCATAAGGTTTTCTATTGTTATTTGCGGCACGTATCCCACGTGCGATACTCTCGGAATTCTCTTCTGTGACCAGATCTGACACCGAGGGCATAAGTCGCAGAGCTTCATCAATGGTGCGGGGCCCAGCAACGGTAACTCCACACCACTTGCTGTAATTGGAATCCAAAAATGTTTTTAACTGTTGACAAGTAAAGACACTCATCATGGAGTCGTTTATGGTTAGTGCGTGCATTCGAGGATTTCATGTATACAGTGCGATTTGGAAACCTCAACAAGGGGAGAATTTGAGCTGCTATCAAGAGCCTAAAAATATGCACGACATGTACGCCGTCGCAGTCAAAAAGACATTCAGTGGTCGTCAACTTGGAATTCCCTCCTACTTCTCACTTGGCGATGATGTTTACCAAGAGGAAAAAATTGTTGGCCACATACTACAATACATATCAAGATTTGCTTGGTATTTCATCGAACACGGGGGAATCATTAGTGCAAAGGTTACGGGATCACCGACTTTCTCAACAGATCTTTCACAGGGTGGCCGACATGTTCCAGCTGAACTGATGTTTTCCTGTACAGGCGCAAAACTGCTTTGTAGGTGTCAAGAACCTGTTACCGAGAATCTCTCTGGATTATTTGGTAATCCCCAAATAGCCAACAAATCACTCCTTGTTACCGTCACGACAGAAAGTGAGTCCGAGGATGAAGAGTACGACCTGACCAACGACTCGCAAAATGAAGAACGCACAGGCTCGAATTGTGTAGCATCCCATTCATGTTCGAGTGGCGCTTCTGCGGCGGCCTGCACAGATGTTGTTTTAATTCTTGAAACTTCAACTGAACAAGAAAGTGTTATTATTATCGACTGAGCCTGCCTCATTGTGTTACAGTAGGGCATAGTTTTGCATTTTAGTAGGCCGTTCCCGGTTAGATCTCAAAGTTTAATACTACATCCTTTGACTCGAAATCCCCTCTGCATTCTTACATTCTTCCATTCATACTGCTTTCTTGTAAAATAATAATTGATAATATCGGTCGTGGAAAACCTCATTGCCGTATTAACGAAAGTGTTTTGTTGTGCATGGTAGGGACAGGCTTTTGTTTTGTTTTGCTGTTGTTCAGTCCCTTTGTGCAGTAAGATATTATAGTGATAACCGTATTATTCTCCATTAAATATGTAAGTAGAGTGAACTTTGACTCAACATACCGTAAAATAAAAGTTGAAAATACCATATTAAGGTTTCTTCCACTTAAATATTCTGCTACTTGAACAGAGAATCGAAAAAATTAGTTCCCACCAGAAATTTCAGTCATCTCGAACCGCAAAAATTTGTTCCCGCAAACCACAAAAAATCGCCAATTCGCAAAATAAAACTCCGGCAAAATTTTCATGCTACACGGTATTCGGACTTGGAAGTGCCTTCAGTTGAGGACTGTACGACACGACAAAGCAAGGCTGGACGTTTTAGACCACCTGGACCACGACACTGTGATCATTGTTAACGACTGGGCCATGAAATTCCTTCCTTACATGTACCGAGAGTCGCAGACAGATTGGTTTACCAAGAGAGGAATTTCATGGCACATTTCTGTTGTGTATCGGCGAGTCCTTAGTGAGCTACAGTCATAAAATTTCATTCACGTTGTACAGTCCTGCAGCCAAGACAGCATTGCAGTCATCACAATCATGCAGCACGTAATTCACTCGTTAGCGACGGAACATCCTGACATTTTAAAGGCTTTTTTCCGCCAAGATAACGCTGGGTGTTATCATTCCTCAGCAACACTTCTTGCCTGTCCTTCAATTGAAGCGTCAACAGGGATAAAAGTGGTATGCGTGGACTTCAGCGATCCGCAAGGTGGAAAGGGGGCGGCTGATAGGATAGCGGCAACAGCAAAGTCTCATATCCGTATGTATGTTAACGAGGGCCATGATGTGACTACCGCTCAACAAATGAAAAGTGCTCTGCTTTCGCATGAAGGAGTCGCAGTTGTTCGGGTAGCTGCAGTTGAGCGCCTCGAAGAACACATTGTCAGTGCTGACCAAAAGAAAATTCACGGCGTAAGCAAATTAAACAATTTCAGATTTATCAATTGAAAGCTTGTGGCCGGGAGAGCGTATGGTATCGGTAGTGGAAAGGAAATTGGAAATTGCTTGTTCTAATTACCTTTGTTGGCAATATTTTCGCGGAGGCCTATGCACGTGGTACTTCTTTTTGTGACCTTAAGGCGACGTGTGAACTTAAAAAAATATACTCAGTCAAACAGCGGTCGCCTCAGTCTCCTTGAGGGTTTTTCGTTGAATCGTATCTTTTTTTTAGTCCGTTCTTCGCAACTTCAACGCCTGGACAATGTCAATAAATAAATTGCTGCTGTGGAGTCTTCCACAGTGCTGGAGTATGTCTGGTTTGGGTGTTGGCGCTTTATGCGGGTACTGAATATATACTGGCCAACACAATTTATAAAATTTGTATGGTTTTATTTATATCTTTTAACAAATCCTGGTTAAATATGGCTAACTGTTCCCTTTTCTACTGGTGGATTCAAGCCTTTGACTGCTAAATTTCAACGCGAAAAACCCGTTTCACAGGAAGCCGAAGACATTGGTGAGGCTAACGTAAATTTAATGAAAGCCTTTTCCTGCCCCCAGGAAGGATGTGTTCGCGTGTTTCAGCGATTTTCTTCGCTTGAGCGGAACCTTTCATTTGAAAAGTGTTCCAAGTCCCTTGAGCGACAATCGTGTTAGACCTTACGAAAACTCAGTATGCGTCACGTTTAGAGGAAGGTGTGGGGAAGAGAGAGAGCCACTGGAGTCTGCAAACACTGTTCCTGACGTCGAAGAGGGGTAGGCCTTAAAAGAAGCTAAGAAATCATACCGCTTCAATGAAACGCAAAAGGCGTGCCTCGAGGCAAAGTTCAACATAGGTCAAACAACTGGCCGAAAATTCGATGGCGAGACAGTAGCTCTGGAAATGAGGAGTTCTGTTGGAACAGATGGGAAGTGCCTCTTAAGAGTCTCACAATACTTGATGGTGCAGCAAGTTTCTTCGTTCTTTTCACGTCTTGCAGCGAAATCACGAGACAACAGTACTATGGATGACGACATTCGTGCCTCTCACCACTGCTCGCCAAGAGATCCTCTCAAACCTTCAACTGGAACATCCCATTGTTGAAGACCAGTACAACATCTGCGCCATGGCGAGGAAATGCAAACTGAAGAACTTGAAACTCGGTCTACTTCAGTTAGTTTGTGAGAATTTTGAATTAGGAACTCCTGCTGAGAGAGTTAGAATTAAGGCACCCTACCTCAGTCTACTTGAGGAAATGGTCTCAACTTGCTCTTGCAGTGGTCTATCTGACAAGTGACTGTGCTTGGTTTCCCCTTCCCTCCCCTTTTTAACTCGAAGGAAGGTTCCGACTCATGACATCTTCATTAAAGGTCACAAGTTTTTCTATCAATTGCAAACCCTCATAAAGGAAGTTTACTTGGCAACGTGGCAGTTCATTTCCGTAATGCTATTCTATGCAGTTTTTGGCCACTCGTTTCAAATTCGTTTCGCTAACGACTACCAGAACTAACGTATTTTAAGTAGTTTAATCTGCTAAAAGAGTTTCTTTTCAGTCATACTAAACTCCTGTGGCTGATGATGCTCATGTTTTGAGGTGAGACAATTTTTAGTGCTTTCAGACTGCTTTCGTAATTGACGGAACGTTTTTGTAAAACGGTCAGTCCAAAGTAGGGCAAAGTTGTTACAAAAGATTAACATAAACCTTTTTGTCAGCCCAGAAAGGTCAACAGGCCAGCCTGTATTAAAGCGACGAAAACGTGGAAAACAATGCTTCATTCTTAGTGCAAACTGTATATAGACGTGCATTTTTTATAACTCTGAGGGACAACTGCGTCTTGTAATCTAACTTCGTCGCATCGGATTTCTTTTGTTAATTCTTGGTTTGCAACCACGTGACAGGGCGGCCATGTTGGGGGTCAAAACAATAGAAACTTTTTCGAGGAACTTACATAAAAATAGAATTTAGTTCCCAGCGGAGAGAAAGGCCATTGTTCTTGACCCCTAACATGGCTTTCGTGACGTCACTTGCAAACCAGCACTAGTGATAGCTCTTGAGGTGAGATGTAGTTTTCATAAGAAAAATAAACATAGATAACGAAAGCAGTTTCTTTGCAACGACAAGTCTGTGGCATTTGATTTAATAAGCTTCTTTGTGAGTGCTCATTTTTACTTGGATTGAAGTGATTATGTAGTCGCCCGGCGACTTGTACTGTTGTCGTTTTCCTCTTACCTTGCTAGGAGTTCGACGGCTCAAGCTGATCTGTTGGATAAAATCTGATGTGGTGGATTTTTGTAGACCAATCGAATAGTATAGAGAAGACACGAAGTAATTTTAAACTGATTATCACAGAAATTTGGCTTGGCGAAAAGAAAACCTTTATACATTTTAATAGATGCTTTCTTTCGTAACAGCCGTTCAGCGGCCGGGCCTCATAATTTTGTGTTCAAAATAGCTTGGATATTTTATACTCTGCACGCGTCGCTTTTAGCGGGCCATAAACGACACTTTGAGGCAATGAAGTAAAAGGATAAAACTTAAACTTGGCTTGTACTATCGTTCAAAAATATATGTACGAGGTACTTTTATAAGCCTCTGAAGTTGAGCGTAATATCACCCCGACTTAGAAGACCACACTGTTATTATTTTCGACGAGTGAATTTGCAGACTCAGACCACACAACATTACAAGCATTAAATTTTATCTTTTAGGGAAGATTAAACTATTATTTACTAAGTCCCAAAACGACAAACTGGGAATGTTCCTCGTTGTTGCGCATGAACGTATTCAAGTTGCGCGATTTTCCAGTGTTTTTATGGGGGTCGAGCGACCGTCTAGTCGTATTTTGAACTTTTTGATTTTTCGCAAAAACAAAAAGCGATAGAACTTTTAAATGCGATATTTCAAAACAGTTCGACAAGGGGTCTCTTAGGTGAAATAAAATAAATTATGAAATTTCGCTTCTGTCGCCAGATTCTTCATCTTTACATGCAGGAACTCTTAAGCCGTTTAATAAATTCCCAATTCGCGTTTTATCAAGTCCTAAAACACTCGGCTGCGGTACAAACGCCTTTTTTTATGTAGAAATAAATAAAGTCAATAAAGTGTTTTAAAATTGATGAACACTTCTGCTCATTTATTAAACATTGCTTAAAACTCGAGTATCTGGGGGACAGGGTCAAATCACTCGGTAGGGGATTCGAAACCTGAGGACCTAGATGGCGGATCGTAAAGTGTTTAATATTAGTTCTACAGAAATGATCGTCGATAAAAGCAAGTTTTCGCTTGTTGCAGAAGGGAGGGAAGTCGAGGTTAATTGTCAAAAAAGACAAACATATAAACTGAATACGAATTAAGTATCATTCCTGAACCATCCAACTATTGCGACTAATTATTCACGAATCTCGCTTTCCCACACGACACAAGAAAGGCTGCATAATAATATCATAGATTTCCGTTGTTCCCGCTTAAACATAATCGGTACATTGAGCCGAAACACGGAAAAATCGTTACATAGGCGACAAACCTCACTAAAGATCTGTAATCAACGCATGAATTTGTGACGTCATGGCAAACACAAAGCTCTACAAGGCGATTGCAAAGGCGATTGCCACGGTAAAATGTTCTGTATTTAAGGGTGAACTTCCCGATAAAAGTCTTAAAGTGTTTTCGATGAGTCGCCTACTAATGTTGTAATTTCTTTGTAAAGCGCGTTTATAAATTTTTTAGCACGAGCCGGCGAGCGTGTATTTGTGGCGTCACACCGTAAAATTTTCTTGCGACCGTGAAACGCACTTACTTGACTTTTGACAATGCTTCCATTCAAATCTGTAAAAAACTATCAATGGATCAAATTGCATACCACTTCCCCATAGCAAATAGTATTTAGTTTTGGAGAACTTGTTCCACTCGAAAGATCAGTTCAGTCGTTTTGCGAAAAGTCGCCCGTGCGGAATGCACTGGTCGGCGGGATTAACAAAAAAAGTTTACAGCCCATCGATCTTGATTTATCAAATGTCTTGCTCCCGCTTGCCCACGACACCCGTTCACTGCGCAAGCGTATTCACGAGTAAAAAATGAAAACTGTAATAAGTATGCATTTTAATTTAAGGCTTATTTTTCACCAATTGGAATCTAGTTACCGGTTACCGGTTACCGATTCGAAGATGTCAGTTACCGGTTACCGATTCCATTTTTTGCATCCAAATTGCATTTCCGCAAGCCAAAACACAGAAATATCAAGACAAAGATATAACACTACCCTTCTTTCGGTCATGTTAGTAAATAGAAGCGCTGGCACAGACTATATTACTAACAGTAACGCATTCTGCTTTGCGAATGTCATTCCCTGTCCGCAAAGGTTCGTTTTACTAGTAAAGCAAGTTTGTACCCTTATAACGTCTAGGAAAATAATTCAAAAAACTTTCTCTCTCTTAACACCATAGTCAAGTATTTGCTTGTATCATCGCACCGTACGCGATTCCCATCGCAACAATTCTTGTAACAATAAATGTTTTCAAACTTTGACTTCAACGTCAAACTGTCGTTATTTTGACATATTTCAACACGTAATAACTTTCCTTCTAGTGGTTAAAATAAAACGAAACAGCATAACTCCACACAGAAGTTGCTGTACTTTACATCTCAAGAAACTGCATGTTCATCGCAATAACGATTAGTGATTTATTACGTAATGAAAACGACACCAGAGTTAGTCTACTTCCGGTTTTACTATTTCAAACCCTACTTTATCGTTCAATAACTTCAGTTTGGATCGAAATCTCACAGCAAAATAAATAGCATCTTTACCTAGCAAGATGGTCTACTCATCGCAATAGTAACAGACTCCATTGCATTGGCCGTAGTGAAACAATCTTTCATTTAAACCTAGACCTTAAGCCACGTGACCATCACCAAGCGCCTCCTTCAAAACTTATTGTGCATTTGTTGGAATGAAACGAGACAGCACCAATCTACACAGTATTTGCTGCACTATACATCGCAAGTAACGGCATGATCATCGCAGCAACAATTAGTGATTTATTAATTAACCAAAACGCCACCGGAGAGACGTCTACTTCCGGTCTTACTATTTCAAACCCAACTTTATCATTTAATAACTTTAGTTTTGAATCAAATATCACCGCAAAAAGAATGCAATAGTTAGCTTGTAAGGTATTCTACTCATCGCAATAACGACAGACTCCATTGCATTGGCCATAGTAAAGCAATCTTGCCTTTAAACCGAGACCTTAGGCCACGTGACCATCGTCGAGAGCCTCCTTTAAAACGTTATAACTTATTGTACATTTGTTGGAATGAAACGAAACAGCACCAATATACTCAGAATTTTCTGCACTATGCATCGCAAGTAACGGCATGCTCATCGCAAGTACAGTTAGCGATTAATTAATTAACCAAAACGCCACCGGAGCGACGTCCAATTCCGGTCTTACTATTTCAAACCCAACTTTATCATTTAATAACTTTAGTTTTGATTCAAATATCATTATAAAAAGAAATCAATTGTTGGCTTGTAAGGTAGTCTAGTCATTACAATAACGACAGATTCCATCGCATTGGCCAGAGTAAAGCAATCTCTCTTTTAAACCGAGACCTTAGGCCACGTGACCATCGTCTAGCGCCTCCTTGAAAACGTTATAAATTATTGTACATTTGTCGGGATGAAACGGACCAGCACCAATATACACAGAATTTGCTACACTATACATCGCAAGTAACGGCATGCTCATCGCAACAACAATTAGTGATTTATTAATTAGTTAGCAAGGTGGGCTAGTCAGCGCAAGAGTTGGTACAGCTTGCACAAGAGATGAGGAAATCTGACATGGAAGATGCCAAAAGTATTTCTTCCCAGCACTTTGCCATCCGATCCCTGTTCGGATTTATCCAAGGAATACACATTGAGCCGCTAAGACTTCTTCTTTGGAATGAGGCTGCAATTCGACTATGGCATGACCTTTGTGGTTCTCAGCGGACATTTTGGGATGCTACTTGGTCTCTGGTCAAGAAAGATCCCGGCCAAGACAGACGAATTCTCAACTACTTTATTTTAGTAGACCAACCTGCTAAATCGGAACCCCCGCTTTTGGTGGCGGAAATGATTTCAAATGATCACTCCATGTCATCCCTCCAATATTGCCTTTCACGTTTTCGCTACTCTCAGGCCATGGAAAGCGATTTTAGGCTAGTTTTCATTGTAGCCGCCTTGAAAGAATTCAACGGGGAGTCCTTATCTGATTTTCTGGAACGTGCATGGAGAATTTCAACCCAGAAGAATTCAGAGAAGGACATTAAGAAGATAGCTGTCCACGTCTGCACAAGTCATTTTATGCGAAGGCTTTACGTTCGTGTGAAGAAGTTAATCACCAATAGAAAGCAGCTTCCTTTTATCATGCATTCCCTTGCTGTCTGTGTTAATTCTTCCTCGTTGTCTGAACTGATTGAGTACATTAAAGCAGTACTTGTTGTTCTAGGAAACAAGCATATTCACGACCAAGTTGAAGAGGCATATCTGCTCTTGAAAGAAGGCATAACTTCCTTAGAAAAAAAGTCGAACGCAGAGGTCACCATGAAGGACTTCCTTAATGGAGAAATTGAAAGTAAGACAAAAAAGAAGAATCGGAAGAGAAAGAAAACAACGAGGAAAAAGCCTTATGACGCTCATCCAGCTCACCGTTTCCCTGCCACTTTCAGGACCTATGGGAGAAGATCCACAGATCCTGTGATAAAGCCTGCGAACAAAACACGTTCTTTTTACCCACCATTTGTAAAATGCTCCTTGACAAATATCTGCCGACTGCTCCCCTATGGTGTGGTATTCTTCTCCCGACGTACCTCTGCGACGGAGAAGGGTCCATTACAAGACTGACCAGTGGAAAGATGGAGAATTCCATAAAGGCCTTGAAGGAGGAAGATTTCAATGGCGAGAAACGGCTGCCTCTTCAAATTTACGCAAGAAAGCGCTACCAGATGACGTTGGGCAGACAGCGGCTGTTTTTTAAAGGGGTCATTCGCGCTCAGAGTAAGGGTTCCAAACCGAGCAAAGGCCGAGTGGCTCGTCTGAAGACAAGTCTCAACGTTCGAAGCTTGAACAAAGTCAGACATATGAAGAAGACTCCGAAGCCCATTCAAGAAAAATGGAACAAAAGAGTAGAAAATTTCCTCACCTTGGTCGCTTGCAACAGTCTCCTGTATAGCCGCTTCCTGACAAGCTGAACGAAATTGCTGTTAATGAAAATGGAAGGAAAACAGGTCGTAGTGCAAGAAAAGAGAAAAAAAAGTAGTGATAAGAAACAACGGAAAGGAGCAGACAAGCCAGAAATAGGGAAACGTCCAACTAAAAATGGGAAAAGTCATCCAATGGAAGAAAAGAAGATGGGAGCTCTCCAGGAATCTGAAAGGGGAATGGCTGAAATTGGAAAACAAGTAAGCCAAGGAATAAAATTGTTGTTATTGTTATAGCAAAATAACGGAGACCCCAAACTTGAAGGGTCATCTTAGGAGTTCCCTCATACGCATAAGTTGCACCAAAAATATCGATAATTGAGTAATTTAACGACCAGGGGCCGATTCCTGAAAGGTGTCATAACTATATTCCAGGGACAAATCTGCCTTACTCCAATAAGTATTCCTGAAATAAGGCAGATTTATCCCTGGAATAGAGTTATTACACCTTTCAGGAACCTGGCCAACAATTGAAAGACTCGCTAAGACTTTCGGAATCAAATACGGAGATTAGACTAGCTACTTCTTCCAGGGTGTTTCATGATGACTTTGGATGTCATCATTTGTATGTGTATTCTTTCAGGAAAATGTCAGCGCTTTGAGATGTCAGACGGCTTTCGAACTTCTGGATGGGGAATAAAGAAAGGGTGAACACTTTCCCTTTATCGAACTTACTACAGGCTGTTGTACTTGCAGGAATAATTTTTAACAAAGGTACTTTGATATGGCTTTCAGGAAAGACAATTGCGTTTTTCTGGGACCCAGTTTCAACAGTGCAGAAGAATTCCCTCATCAGGCCGTTATGAATGACAGTTCTGATGAAGACTTGAACGAGGAGCTGGCAAAATTCGTCAAAGGGGAAGTAGACTACCTAAAGTCACTCCCTGAAATTGAAGAAGTTTGTCAAGAGAACGAGCGTCTAAGGGCGTCCAAAATTCTATCTCGTAAGGAGTTTCTGCAGGTGCGGGATCTAGAACTGACCGCAATGTTAACTTTCTTTGGGGAGGGAAAGTTCTTTTCTTTTCAAAGAGAGTTAATTCCTCATTTTAACGAGAAAGTGCCACCCAGAGAACGAGGCATTTTCGACCTGCAAGTACAATTATACCACTTTCCAAACATGTATGCCATCAAGTCCAACACGGAAATGATGTGCTCCGTTCTTCTACCAGAGCTGATGATTCGGTTTGTTATGAAGAACGAGGGCATAGACCGGAACGCAGCAGTTTTAAGAATCTTTGGCATTCAAGAGGGTCACTCCATGTATTACTCATTTATGGTGGATGCCTTGAGAAGAGGAAGTCAAGCGGGCGACGCGGAAGCAAACATAAATAAATGCAAGCAGAAAGCCACACATCCCAGAAAAGTAGTTCGAAAGTAACAATAGATAAACCGCTTTAACTAGTTACTCTTATTGTTTAATTGTACTGTAAGCATAAGGTGAGTAATGCTAGGTTTTCCAATATTGTCAACGTTCTGTTAAGCTAATATTAGGCACGTTCTGTCGCAAAAGCTAACATTTTTAGGGGTGAATCCATTTCCAAAAGTAAGTTTGAAGTAAAGACTCGTGTTAATCAAGTAAATATATGATCAATAATTAAATAATAAGAATTTAGCACTCCCATATTAGTGCATGTGCAATCTTTTAGGATCGTAAGTGTCAATTGTTAATTCATTGACATCAAACGTGAAAGAGTCTTCGAGGACTGCGATTAGAGCCCACCGTATCAAATAACGATGAGTTCGTTCCGAGTTACTGTGTAAAAGAAGTTACTACGTTTCAAGGAGGGCGTTCGGCGCTTGTCACGTGGCCGGTTGAAGTCTGTTAAAAAGCAAGACTGTTTTATTGTTTTATTCAGGCCAATACGAAAGGGTCTGTTATTACTGTGATTATTAGATCATCTTACTAGCTAACAATTATACGGTGAACCTTACGGTGACATTTCACTGCAAACGATAAAGCAAATAACAGCAAAACCCGGAGTGGAAGTATCTCCGGTGTGCTTTTCGTTGATTAATTTATTAATCACTAATTGTTGTTGCGATGAATACGCAGTTACATTTGATGAGTAGTACATAAAATTTTATGTGGATTGATGCGGTTTTGTTTAAATGAAACAAATGACTAAATTAGCTACTTCGTTTTAAAGTTAGTGCCCGATGATTGTCACGTGACATGATGTCTCGATTTAGAAGCCAGATTGTTTTACTCTGGCCAATAAAATTGAGTCTGTTACTGTTGCGCTGAACAGACTACTTCGTTAACTAACAATAATATTCTTGCTATGGTGAGATTTCACTCCAAACAAAAGTTATTAAATGATAAAGTAGAGTTTATCATAGTAAGACCGGAAGTGGACATAGTTTAGCTGTCGTTTTCGTTACGTAATAAATAATTAAATAACAAAGTTGGGATTGACATTGTAATACCGGAAGTGGAAGTAGCTACGGTGTCGTTTTGGTTAATTGATAAATCTCTAACTGTTGTTGCGATGAGCATGTCGTTACTTGCGATGAACAATGCAGCAAATTTTGTTTAAGTTAGTGCTGTTTCTTGTCATTCCAACAAATGTACAATAATCAAATGAAGAGTGATCCTCGCAGTTGTGAACGCAATTTATGCAATTGCGAAAAGAAGCCTGAAAAAATATTCAGGACTTCAACGGGGTTTGAACCCGTGACCTCGCGATTACCGGTGCGATGCTCTAACCAACTGAGCTATGAAGCCACTGACGTCTAATGGCTGACATTCACACTCATTTCTTTCACGGGAACATATGAACCCACAATTGACCTGCTCTCAACGTCAGTGGCTTCATAGCTCAGTTGGTTAGAGCATCGCACCGGTAATCGCGAGGTCACGGGTTCAAACCTAGTCTCCTACGCAGACGTCTTTTGGTTGTCACGCAATTTTTCTTCCCCAACAACGTCTACTGAAACGAGCGGCACATTCCTTTCCCATTGTTAGCAAAGATCAGCCGGAGTCCACGTGAAAATTACTACAGAGCCAATCGGAGCTAGGTTTTTGTGCTATGTCAATCAAAAGCTGCGTTTAAAATGCTCCCTTGGGACCCCTTGAGGCGATTTATGTTTCTCCCCGAAATCCCTAATGGCTTAATGTCTCCGTTTATAGGAGAGATTCCTTTGCTATGGCCAACGCGATGGAATCTGTCACTATTGCGATGAGAAGACTATCTTGCTAGCTAATACTTGCAATCTTTTTACGGTAATATTTGCCTCCAAACTAAAGTTATAAAAAGATAAAGTTGGGTTTGACACAGTAATACCGGAAGTGGACGAAGCTCCGGTGTCTTTTTGGTTAATTAATAAATCACTAATTGTTGTTGCGATGAGCATGCCGCTACTTGCGATGTATAGTGCAGAGAATTCTGTGGAAATTGGTACTGTTTTGTTTCATTCCAACAAATGTACAATAAGTTATAACTTTTTAAAGAAGGCTCTCGACTTTTAGCACGTGGCCTACGGTCTCGGTTTAAAGGCAAGGTTGCTTTACTCTGACCAATGCAATGGAGTCTGTCGTTATTGCGATGAGTAAACTACCTTACAGCTAACTATTGCATTCTTTTTGCGGTGATATTTGACTCAAAACTTAAGTTAATAAATTATAAATTTGGGTTTGAAATAGTAAGACCGGAAGTGGACATAGCTGAGGTGTCGTTTTGGTTAATTAATAAATCACTAATTATTATTGCGATGAGTATGACAGTACTTGCGATGTATAGTGCAGCAAATTCGGTGTAAATTGTTGCTGTCTCGTTTCATTCCAACAAATGCACAATAAGTTATAACGTTTTGAAGGAGGCGCTCGGCAATGGTCACGTGGCTTAAGGTCTAGGTTTAAATGGAAGATTGTTTCACTACGGCCAACGCAATGGAGTCTGTTACTATTGCGATGAGTAGACCATCTTGCTAGGTAAAGATGCTATTTATTTTGCTGTGAGATTTCAATCCAAACTGAAGTTATTGAACGATAAAGTAGGGTTTGAAATAGTAAAACCGGAAGTAGACTAACTCTGGTGTCGTTTTTATTACGTAATACATCACTAATCGTTATTGCGATGAACATGCAGTTTCTTGCGATGTAAAGTACAGCAACTTCTGTGTGGAGTTATGCTGTTTCGTTTTATTTTAACCACTAGAAGGAAAGTTATTACGTGTTGAAATATGTCAAAATAACGACAGTTTGACGTTGAAGTCAAAGTTTGAAAACGTTTATTGTTACAAGAATTGTTGCGATGGGAATCGCGTACGGTGCGATGATACAAGCAAATACTTGACTATGGTGTTAAGAGAAAGAAAGTATTTTTGAATTATTTTCCTAGACGTTATAAGGGTACAAACGAACCTTTGCGGACAGGGAATGACATTCGCAAAGCAGAATGCGTTACTGTTAGCAATATATTTTGTGCTAGCGCTTCTATTTGTTAACATGACCGAAAGAAGGGTAGTATTACTTCTTTTCTCTTGATATTTCTGTGTTTTGGCCTGCGGAAATGAAATTTGGATGCAAAAAATGGAATCGGTAACCGGTAACTGAAATCTTCGAATCGGTAACCGGTAACCAGATTCCAACTGTGTTATTTTTCCTTGTAAAAAACATTATTTATGTGACACTTGATTCAGCTGGTCGTGTAGCCTTTTAATGGCTTTGCTGGATGAAAGAACAATATTGAAATTGGCGGAAGTGGCTGCATACATGTGGGGAATGCAAGGAGTATTTTGGAAGAATGGATAACTAGAAAGGTAAAACCATGCTTGTGGAGCTCCTTCATATTTCCAACAGTCCAACACCCTCGGCTCACATCAGTGCGTCAGTTTATGTAATTGCGCAGATACATATAACGGTTACAGTTTATTAATAATGGTAAAAGGACCGAGTGGAGTCCAATTCGAATAGTATAGTAGTTAAGGGTACGAAATCATTTTTCAAATCTTGAAACGAGATAAGAGAAACGAGAAATCATTTTTCAGATCTCGAAACGAGATTTAGAAATTGCTACTGAATGAAGCCGGTTTCAACTGGTTGGAATTTCAGCGGGGAAAAACTATATGTTTTTAGAATTAAATATTCACATGCGAAATCACCGTAGCGTGGCATTCTCAGAAAAATAGTATTTCTTTGATTCTCGGAAAACAGGGACTTTTCCCTTTGAGTCATCACACAAACTTTACTACAAAAGTTTGTCACAAAGTTTGCCAGTGGCAAGATGCCGAAATCACCACAGCGTGACATTCTCACAAAAACAGGAAGTCATAATTCTCAGAAAAATAGTATGTCTATGATTCTCGGAAAACAGGGACTTTTCCCTTTGAGACATCGCAAAAAACTTTACTACAAAAGTTTGTCACAAAGTTTGTCAGTGAAGTAAAATCTGTTAGTAAATTTTATCAGTAAACTTTGTCAGTGGCAGGATGCCGAAATCACCGTAGCATGATATTCTCAGAAAAACAGGAATTCATAATTCTCTTTTGATTTTTAACAAATTTAAATACTAAAACTGTTACCGCATGCAGGTTAGCAAAGAGGATAAGTACCAGACTTTCAAACTGTGTGGTAGTAACATAAAACAGCTACACACGCGAAAAAGACAGGTTCTGGCGCATTCGCTCCTCGGGCTTCGCCCTCGTCGCGAAAGCGCCAGAGACCTGTCTTTTTCACGCGTGTGTAACGTATTCACAAAATATTAAAACAGCTTTGTGTTAGTTTACTTTTTTTGCGCTAAGTATACAGCCTTTTAAACAAAAAGGTTATAGGGGGTTATCATAAAGATGGCAGTAGCACACATGCAGGAAGAGGTGCTGAACGATCACTATGCCCCAGCTGCGCAAGCGGGGCCAGCCTTTGGAGAGCAAGGTTTTGATGAGTTTGTCGTTGCGAGGAACAATTTTCAAAATTGGAATGAGAATGGATGTTGATCCAAACAATGAATACAACAACAACATTGAAAACTTTTCTGCAAACATTATGAAAGAAAAAGCTCTTGATGTTATTGAAGAAGAAAATGACAATTTTGGAAGCATAAAAACAAATTTTGGGATGGAAGTTAATTTTCAACGCGAATTTCACAATGAAGATAATCAATGGGAAATGATAACACAGAAACTCTACTTGAAAGGAGAAACAAACATTCTTACTCCAGAAAACTTTGAAGCTGAATTTGAAAACATTTTTGAGCAGTTTGTTGGTAGTATTCAAGGTGAAATTAATCAATGGTCTGAGAGGGGTTCAGGATGGGCGGTCAGTGGTATATCTCGCTGCTACGTGAATGTTGCAAATTATGAACCTTTTGCCGGAGGAACTTACATTCCTTTGCCCCCAAAACTGGCAAGCAAAAAGGCAATTATAAACGTTAAAAATACCGACAACGAATGCTTGAAATGGGCTTTGAAATCTGCTTTATTTCCCTTTTCCAAAGACCCCCAAAGACCAAGCAAATACAAAGATTTTGTTGATGGAATCAAATGGGATGGAATAAGATTTCCAACGCCAGTAGGAGATATTGATAAACTTGAAAAACAAAATCCGAAACTCGCAATAAACGTTTATGGATGGGATGAGAAAAAAGAAAGCGTCAATGTTCACAGAATTTCCAAAAAAGATAAAAATTTAAAAGAATAAATTTGATGATTTTGCAAAAAGGTGAAAAAACGCACTACTGCTTTATAAAAAGAATTCCAGCCTTGCTTCATAATAATTCAAAAAGCAAACATAAAAATTTCTTTTGCGAAATGTGCTTGTCTTTGTTCTCGAAACAAACGGCTCTTGAAAATCACCAAAAATAGTGCAACGGGGTAAGAGGAGCTCCAACAAGAACAGAAACGTCTAAAGAAGGTGAAAACATCTTGAAATTTAAAAACTTCAAAAAACAAATGAAAGCACCTTTCGTTATTTACGCAGACTTTGAAGCAGTAATTGCAAAATTTCCGGAAAACAAACGAGAAAAAACAAAATGCACTGAGAAAACAAATGTGCACGAAGCTTGTGGATTTGCTTTCACAGTTGTTAGAAGTGACGGAAAAATGCGACCCGTTTACACTTACAGACAAAAACCAGACTCGGAACAGAAAACAGCAGAAGTATTTCTAAATATGTTGTTGGAAGTTGAAGAAGAGTTGCGAGAAAGCCTAAAATTCATAGAAAAAGTCAAAATGGACCGCTAAGATTGGCAACGTTTTAATAATGCAGAAAATTGTCACATTTGCGACGAGCCTTTGGTCAGAGAACAGTTCCTTCATTCAAGAAAAACGTTCGACATATGGACAGGAAAATACACAGGGCAAAGCCACAAAAGATGCCACTTCAAAGAACAACAAACAGTGATACGTGTGACAAATGAGTTTGGCATTTTCTGGGCCTTTTTGAATGAAAACGACAAACAACCGCTTGATTCGATTGAAAAATGGATTCAAGAAAATCAACAAGACTGCTTGTTTTGTGGCGAATCTTTGCTGCAAAAAGATTTCAGAGACGCAGTCATTGACCACTGCCATATTTCAGGGAAATTTCGCGGCCCCGCACACGACAGTTGCAACAAAAAATTGCAAATAAACCCCAAATCAATTCCAATACCTGTCGTTTTCCATAATCTGAAAGGCTACGATTCGCACCACTTGATGCAAGCAATGGCCGACCTTAAAACGGACAAACCCCTCAACTGCATTGCAAACAACATGGGAAAATATATCTCATTCAATCTTGGAAATCTCGTCTTTATCGACAGCTTCGCGTTTCTCTTGAAAATTTCAGAGACATTTGCATGGAAAAGTACGGGCTCGACCCCGCGCATTACTACACCTCGCCGGGCCTTTCGTGGGACGCTTTGCTTAAAACAACGAAGATCGAACTCGAGCTTTTGACAGATATCGATATGCACCTTTTCGTCGAAAGGGGCATGTGCGGTGGTATCTCAATGGTAAGCAAGAGGCTCGCACGGTGGCAAACAATCCGCTTGTGGAAGGGTTTGAAACCCCCAAACCCACCAAGCACATCCTTTACCTCGATGCCAACAATCCGTACGGCTGGACGATGAGCAAACAGCTTCCTGTGTCGGGCTTCAAGTGGAAATACGACATTTGCGAGGAAGAAACTCTCGCGAAGAAGCAAAACGCGAAGAAAGGGTGGATTCTGAAGGTGGACCTGGAGTATCCCTGCGAGCTCCACGAAGAGCACAGTAGTTATCCGCTTGCTCCGGAAAAAAATGGCCGCGAAGAGGGAATGGCTCTCCGCGTACCAGTACAAAATGATTGAAGAACTTGGCCTCCCATTCCTCGACTGCGAAAAGCTTCTGCTGACGCTCCAAGACAAAAAACAACTACGTGGTCCACTACAGAAACCTGCAGTTTTACATGTCGCAAGGGTTGAGGCTGAAAAAGATACACAAATCCAAATACACAAATTGAGAAATCCGAATACAAAAGTTTCAACCCTTTTGCAAACAACCTTGCTGGTATTCACATGCAAAGAACTTCGATCTTTCTAAACAAGCCGCTTACACTGGTATGATGATTCTTGACAACAGCAAAATCTTGATATACGATTTTTACTACAACACTCTCAAAAAGCGTTACGGTGGCAAATGCGATCTCCTTGACACTGACACAGACAGCCTTCTGCTGAAAATAGAAACTGAAGACATTTATAAAGACATGAACGACCAAAAGGAACTATTCGACACAAGCGACTACCCGAAAGATCACTTTCTATTCTCCGAAAAAAAAAAAAAAAGGTTCTTGGCAAAATGAAAGATGAATGCGCAGGAACCCCAATCGCAGAATGTGTGTATTTGCATCCCAGGATGTACTCAATCCCCAGAGCTGACGCAAAAAATGTGAAAAAAGCCAAAGGTGTGAAAAAAGATGTTGTTTAAGTCATCCAGCGCGAAGAGTACAAAGAAACACTCCTCAGAGGAAAAGAAATGACACACGGAATGAACATTCTGCGCAGTGACAAGCACGCGATATTTGGAATGCAGATCCAGAAGACTTCTCTGTCAGCGTTTGATTCCAAAAGATGGTTAGAGGAAGATGGGATAAACACAAAAGCCTTCGGTTACAATCCACCACCGACTGAAGCCGAAGAAAAGGAATTTATGGAGTGGTTAGATGAGATTTTCGGGGGTAACTCTGTATTTGGAGGAATAACCAATAACTCTTCACGAACAAAGCTGCGTTTGGGACCGTCATGCAAATAGTACAAAACCGGCGTGTCGGGTTTCATGATCGCCTTTTTTATAGTAAAAACTTTCAAAGACCAGACGGGGTCTGTGGCGCTTTTTGTGCCGGCCTCCAACTCACCAGGTTGGTAAAGACAGCGGACATTGACAAGAGAGGGCAGCTGTTTTTCGCGCGTCCCCACAGGTCTTCGATATGTTGTCGAGGGCCTGGCAAAAACAACCTTTCCTTTTCTCGCTTCTGCTGGCTTCTTCCCAGTGAGGCTTGTTTCCTCATTGTTTAAAGCTGCAATAACCTCTGGCAGCGGTTTCACCCAAGCTGTGGATCGCTGGCCTTCTGGCAGAAGCATTTCCACGGCGTACTGGTGGCCGAATAGGCGCTCAGCCAGGGTACGGTTGAAACGCTCGAAAATGACCTGGTCGTGGTGAATTTCAGGGTGCCCCCCCCCCCCCGATAAAAGTTTTGTGCTTTTCCATCTCTTTGGAAACAGCGCCCATGAACTCACGCCAGGGGTCAACCTGCAGCATTTTTGGCCATTTCAACGGCCCATGCCCGTAACTTTTTTGAAAGGCCTGGGCAATTTCCTCAGAATTTTTCGAGGTCAAGGGTTCGGCCTCTTTGTATCGGCTGGCCACATCGGCGACAGTCATTGCATATTTGAAACCTTGCGCCCAACTTTATCGTGCGCCATCAAAAGCAGGTCTGCCTGGTGCACCGCGTTGGGTGTGGGCACATCGAACTTTGGCCGAGGAATACGCCGCGGCGCGGGCAGAAACACCTGCCAGAGAGCCTGTTTTTGTAGCCACTTTCTTGCAACCTCTTTCGGAACTTTTGCGATCTGGGCCAATTGTTTGATCGCACCCCAACCTTTCCAGTAGCCCCGCGGGCTGTAATAGATTCGCGAAAGCCGCTGTTCTTCCCGTTTCAAAGGAACGTTTTTCATTCATTTGCACCTATATATCCGAAAGAAAAAGCCAACAATGTTTGGAGAAGAAGAGAAACAAAAAGCTTGGCAGGGGGTCACAGATTTTCAAAAACCGCCCCCCTTGCACGAAGAAAAAAGAAGGGAACGGCATTGTGGGGAGAAGATGAAGGAAAGATTTGACAGATTTCGAACTTGTTTGCCCCAAATGTGGGATGGTGAAGAAGCTCGACACAGTGCTCCACCCCCGTAGAGAAGAGAGAGGCTGGCAGCCAATTGTGATTCCCCGGAACCACATCCGCAAAACTCTGGAAAGGCACAACATTTTCAACGCAGTCAACACGCGCGCGTTGCTTGGAGGCCGAGAGTGTGGCACGGCTCGGTGGGAGTTTTGGGGAAATGTCATCCACGAGTTCGCGAACTTCCCCGAACCAAACAAGCGGTCGGTAAATTACGTTTGTTTCTTCCACGACTACTTCCAAGCGGTTCCAGAAGAAATTTGGCCGGCAAAAAAGAAATTCTTGCGAAGATCTCGCAAGCTTTCTCGAAAATCCCGCCAAAACTCGGCAAAAGGCGAAAGAAAGGTTCGACAGGTGGTGGAATGTTGTTAGCTCGCAGTGAAATGTCCGGCGTACTTCACCAGGAGTTTCTCGGGAATTTCCATACAGTGGTCTGAAACAAAGTCGTCGATCATTTTCAGTTTGTCAAGAAATTCCTTTGCATCGAAAGATTCTGCCCTGAGCTAGAACCTGATGGCATCCAGTATTTTTTCTATTCCACTCGCGCAAAGCTAGCCTTTTCGGTCTTTCTGTCGTATTTCTTCGCGGTCGCGACAATTTTCACGACAGCACCAAACGCGGTCAGACTGGCAATGACCAATCCAAGCGTAGAATTCCAACAAGCCCATAATCGTTCATATCTATACCATTTTCGACTTTGAGCCTTCCTCGGTTATCAACCGTGACGCCGCCGCCATATTTTCCCATCAGTTTGTACCCGTTGATATTTAAATCAGTTTGCCTGAAAAGTCCGCGGTTTTCGGTAGAAAACACCGCTTTATTGTTGTTTAACACTCGGTGGCCAAGTAAATCCAAGTCAGTTTGTATGACTTTTCGCCCGTCTTTTGCAACAAAAACTTGGTCAAAAACGGTGGAAGGCAGTTTTGACACCTTTCCATTCAAACCATAAACAACCATATGGCCAAGGGGATCGGGGTTTGCGGTTTTTCCGTGCAGGTCGAGGTAAAGATATTCTCTTTGTCTCTTTTCGAAGTGCAGCACTGTTTTGACATAACCAGCTATGGAAGATGTTGGTGGGAATGTTTTCGATGTTTGTGCTCCAAACGACACGTGTCGGCAGTCGCATAAACACTGACATTTCTCATTTCGGGAGGGGGGAACTCTACGACAAAGGTATAAAAACCGATTGGGATGGTGAAAAGATTGAAACTGATTCTGGAACGATATTGTTCACTTCCGTCTTTGTCATCAATGAGAGTGAAAATGTAGGCAGTTTTGTGGATTTGGTGGGGAGATTTTGAAAAGGTTCCAAGGCTTACATCTTTGGTGTTGTTTTCCTTGACGAGTCGAGCACATCTTCCATCAAGTATTTCAAGGGGTTGGCCTGTGGGCCGGAGGAATCCACGTGAGTCTCGTCGTCATATTTCTTGTTCGCCCCATCGCTTGCAGCCACAGGGTCTTTCAAGTTCGCGAGTGAGTTGCTGTGCATGTTGATGTCCCCCGCCATTTGTCCGCCAGCAAGTGAAAGAAAAGGATCTTGGTCCACATAAATCTTGTTTGCAGCGTCTTTGTCCTCCGTCGGAGCCCCGACCTTTTTGATTTTGTGGTTGGCCATTTTCAGATCCCCATACATCGCACTCGAGCCATCTCTTTTGACGAAGTACTCATCAACGTACCTCTTGTTCACCGCGTCAGTCGTGGTGGAAGGTGGTGCGAGATTGGTGATGGCATTATTGTTCATGTTCAAATCTTTCTGCGCAATTGCGTCGAATTTGGTCTGCAGATTATCGACCACATATTTCTTGTTGACGGAGTCTCCCGGAAGGGAGCCGGAGTCGACATCTTTCAGGTTGCGAAGCCGGTGACCACCCCAGTCCTGATCTTCCCACGAGGGGTTAGTCCCATCGATTTTGAGACATTGCGCGATTTCTGAATTCACATGACTCATATTCACCGCGTCCAGAATGTCCTTCGGGTAGCCTAAATTATGAATGAGGTTGTCGCCCATGTCGAGATCGCCCGTCATCGCGGTGCTGCCTTCCTTTTTCATATTGCCCGAACCTGCCGGCCCTTGCACGCCTTGGCGACCTCGGAGACTTTGCAGCCCTTGCGGGCCGGCTGCCCCGCGGGGGCCAGAATCCCCTTTGTCGCCTTTCACACCAATTTGTCCGCGGTCGCCTTTGCCTCCACCTTCGCGTGTGGTCAGCGACGAAGAATTTGAATTGCCTCCACCACCTCCTCCGCCTGTGGAGGAAGAGGTTCCACGCCGGACTTGGGAGGAACCAGCGCCAACAGAGTTTCTCGAAACATACAACGAATCGAACGATTTGCGGACTCAGTGGGTTGGCCACGAAGATGGAGCAAAGCGGGCAAGAGGCGGTGAAAACTGGAAGATACAAAGGGTGGTCTTTGGCGTACATCAAACAGCGCAGAGATGAAATCCTTGCTGCACGAATGCCGCCGCCCCCACCACACGTCCGTAAGTCACCACTGTCGGTGAGCCAGCTCCGGCGGAGGAAACAGAGTTTGAAGAAAATCCGCCCCGCGCCGAAACAAAGAACAACAACACCTTTGGAAGAGGCAATTTTGGTTCGCAGGCCCGCAATCGAAGAAGACGACGAGGAGACGAATGACATCCTGGAAGAGGAATGGATGGAAGGGAGCGGGGTGGGGAACGACTTCGAAGAAATGATAAACGCCTTGTATGTGAAGCTTGGCTAGTTGAAAGCAGGAAACACCCCGTCCAAGCTGCGAAAAGACATCGAGCAGCTGCTTTCCGAACTTGCCAGTCGCAGATTTCTCACAAAAGAGCAGGTTAGGTAAATTCATTGCAGTTATATAGGATGACTTACCACCTGCTGATTGACTCCCGGATGACGCTGCTGAAGCCGGGGCGCCACAACCAAAAGACCCACGATTTTCGGATGCATTTCCACCCTCCGATCGAGCTCTACCCAATGCGGAACTACGAAGCCGCTCTCGACGAGTTGATCACAATGACCTATTCTTGGCACAATGTGGCGGCGCAGTACAACAACAACCAGCTGAAATGGAGGAAGAAGGGCGAAGCTTGGAAAACTTTAACGTTCCCCGATGGGATGTACGGGTACACTAATAATAATAATAATTTAGAACTTATATAGCGCATTTTCCATGTGTATGGAATGCCAATTAATCCTCCATGGTTTCGCCCGCCGCCTGTTTGGGGAACTTGGCGAGATTGGGAGAAAAAAATGAGATTCTGGGATGTCCCACTCTCGAACATTGATCTGACCAATTGGTGTGAATATCTCGGCATCCCGATCCGAGGGATTTTCTTCCGAGACGAGGCCAAACCTCTGCACCATTCCCCTTGCATTTTGAACTTGGACGATTTTGGAAGTTTGGGAACACACTGGGTCGCTTGCTGGCGCGGGAAAGATGTGGAGTATTTCGACTCTTTTGGGCAGCACCCTTCTGTCGAATGGGAAAAAGAGATGCGGAAAGTGGGGAACAAAACCTTTCTGCGGAACGAAGATCAAATACAAGCGCTCGACAGCGTGCGATGTGGGTACTATTGTCTTCTGTTTCTCAATGAGCGCAACAGGGGGACAAATTATCCGGATATTCTCCGAATGTTTTCCACAGATGTGCGAGAAAATGAGAGAGTTGTGAAAAATTACTTCGAAAATATAGCGTGATGGTGGACATCTATTGCGTGAGAGACAAGCGCAAGACCCCGAATGTCCCTGGGTCGGAGAAAGTGGTCACAACGAAAAAAATGGGCGGATAATGTTGAAAGCGACATGTGCGGTCTGTGGGATAACCAAAACGCGTTTCTTGCCGAAGTCGGGAAAATAGCGGGGCCCTCTCTTGCAGAGGGCTCTGGAATTGGCACAGACATTGCTGGAACTGCGATGGATTTGTTCTTGGAACATGGAGTCGTGCAAAGAAAGGGGTGGAAATGGGTCGGTACTATACGTCGGAGGCAATGAGGAACCCCGAGCTTCAGAAGCGGGCGATTGATTGGGTTGTGGAGAAGGGCAAGCCTGTTCTTCGAAAGGTGGGAGCGAAGCGTTAAACCAGCTTTCCAAGAAGGTTCGACCCAACATCCGTTACAAAACCGACAGGCGTGATCTCGATGGACGTGGGCTTCCTATTCCCTTCCCTTGTTTCTGAGAAAGAGGGGCGCGCTTTGGTGGCAGAATACAAGCGGCAGTACAAGGAGTACAGAGACAAGGGCGGCACGTTGAGCTATGGGTCTTGGATCATGTGGAAGGGATATGGAAAAGGGGTTGTTGGTTCGGGGTTGGGAGACTTTGTCGACCCGCGGTTTACTCGTTATGGTATCTTGGTTCCGTAGTTTGCAACAGACCCGAAGTTTTTGAAGCTTTCTCCAAAGCTGTGCCGAACCACCATGGCATCATGGATGTTCTCCGGAAGACGGCGCGAAACTACTATGGTTCAGGTGTGGACGTCCATGCGATGATTGGGAAACTTCCCAAACCGAAGAAAGGTTGGACTCTTCCGGGGCACAACTACACCGGATCGTACAACCCCCTCCACCAACAGCTCGACTACGATCCGGAGATCCGAGAAATCTTTCAAAGCCCGACGGGCGCAACGGATGCAATTACGATGCAACACGACGTGGATTACAGTAGTTGTGGGCACTGGGCAAAAAAATATGGTGCGGACGAGAAAAAGTGCAAGCATGCGGCCGACAGGAAAATGGTGAAGGCGCTCGATGGGGTGACAGTAGGGGCATGCTTTGGCTCGCAATGCTATTAACACGAAAGAGAGGTTGGGTTTGGGTGTCTAAAGCCCAAACCAAACGTTAATAGTTTCCAGGCGTCTGATGGCGTTCGACAGGTACCATGGAATTTCTTCTGTCGCTTGCCTTTCGAGAGACCAAAGTTCGCCTAATATTTCCCAAAAGGCTGCCACATCATTTTTCGCTTCTTCGATAAGTTTGTCTTCATACAAACAGTCTTGATAAAAACTTTCCACGCTCCCATTCAACGATGAGAGAATGGCTTTAAGTTTTGGTGGAAATTGGTCTTTTTCCGTAATCGTTGGGAGGAAAAGGTGAAGATCGGAAATGGTCGCGTCGAAAGTTTCGATTAAGTCGCCAACTATTTCTTCCACTTCGCCGTCCTGCAAAGGCCCATTTGCCATTGAATGTGTACCTCCTTTTCTTAAAAAGGGCGCCCCTTACCGCCCGCTGCATTCCCCCCAGCACTTCCCGAACAAGTGGGTGCGGAAGTTCGTCCTGCACGTCCTTGATTTGCTTTAATTTTTGCTCATCAATATCGGCATCAATATGATTGAGGGGTTGACATTGAAACCCAATCGAAATCTATAACTGTCTCAATCTTTTGCAGCTGTTATATAACAAACTTTTTTATTCAAGTGAAAACTACCAATCCAATTTTTTATTCAGTTTATTTTATGATAATATGTGTAGAGACCCTTGATTTGCTTTAATTTTTCTTCATCAATATTGGCATCAATATGATTGAAATTGAAGATGTTTTTTTTAGTCATTATATTATATATTTATATTAATTCACGGTGAATGTCAAGCTAAAAGTTGCTTTATTGAAAATAGGTTCATTTATCATATTACCTTTGAAAACTCGTAATGATAGGGCGTCTTTTGTCGATAATGAAAAATTAGTCACAATCTGTTGATTACCATCATTTAGGAATGAAATTGTTTCTGTGGTGTGGTCTTGGGCACTACATGTTATGCTTTAGAGAATACAGTCAAAAGGAATTAATAAGCCACCCCTTACCGTTCTAGTAATTTGTATGTAATCACGGTTTATTGTTTTATCATAAAGACCAGTAATAAAAAATTGGGATTTGAATTGAGATGATATTATATTATGTTCATTCATGTCAATGTCAATCCCCATCTGCATTTTTCGTTGACGATCTTATATGCTTTAACAAAGTCAAAAACACTACAATCAACATCATTCAAAAAATAGTCAACACCATAAACAACCATATATAGTTGACTGTAAGATGCAAGGTAAGTATTTAAATCACCACCGTCGTTGTCTCAATGTGTTGTGTAGTATACACAACACATCAAATGAACTATTGTTCTGGTATAATAGTTTTCTGCTGTTGGGTCGTGTTGATAGTTACATTTTTCGGTATGATTGTTGTTAAGAGAAATTCCCGTTCCGTTTATTGATACTTGTGTTCTTTGCCATTGTTTGTAATCTGTGAAAAATTGTTCATGCAAAGTGTATGGTCTTTATCACTTGAGGGGTTGACATTGAAACCCAATCGATATCTATAATTACTTTCTCAGCTGTTACATAACAAACGATTTTATTAAAGTGAAAACTACCAATCCAATTTTGTTTATCTCATTCACAATAACACTGTATTCAGAAGACCATTCATCTATTTGATCCATAAGGTACTTGAAGGTGTTTTCGATTTTGTGTCAAGTTGATGATTTTGTTTTATTATCCATATACGATTTATTTGCGGCCTCGGTAGAAATTGAAGGCTGGCTTAATCCTATTATTCGATGATCATTCATTTGTATAGGACCTGACATAATACCTCCAGTTGTTGAAAGATATTTTGTTAAGTCAGCATGGCTGGCAATAGCTGACAAACTTGAATCAACGCAATGTTTGTTTGCACGATCAGTGTAATTAATTGGAGATGCACTATTTACAACATGATATTTTCTATTGAGATCTAAATTTCCAAGCATTGAATTTGAACCATCTGTCTTGAGAAATAAATTTTCTTTTGAATCAACGTATTGTTTATTTGCAGCATCTCTACTTTCTGTTGGATTAGAAACATTAATTAACCGGTTATTATTCAAATCAATGGCGCCTGAAACATGAATTTCACCAACATTTTCAAGATGCTTGTTTAATAGATCAAATGGTCCATCAGATGTAAAATGGATTACATTTTCATACTGCAAAGGCGTGCTGTGCGAGCCACCACCAATTCCGATTATCGAGCACATTCTGCTCCATTGTTTGCTAAATTGGATGTCCTTGATATTTTTCAAGTCAACTCATTTCAGATAGCCAAGTTTATGTTTTATGTTTTATTATTTTGTTATTTATGCCTCCAATGTTCCTCAACTTGTATGAGACAAGTAATCAAATTCATAATTATGTCACCAGAACGGCTGGATGTTACCGCACTCATTTCTGTCGTACAAACATTAGACAATTTACAATTCTCTTTCAAGGTCCTATGATTGGAATTCTCTCCCTACCTCAATTACCTGTTCGGCAAGTTTTTTCACCTTCAAGAAAAAATTGTTAGACTTTTTACTCACACAATCCTGAATCTGTCATGCCGCACTCACACAGCATTAAATTGTATACTTTTATATTATCTTTGGAGGTGGCCTCTCCTATAAGCCTTGTTGTTTCCTGAAGTCGCCTCGCCACTAACTTAAGTTCATTACTTGTAAATATTATGAAAATGGGAAATAAATAAATAATAATTGTTTATTTACTGCTTGATCATTATTTGTAGCGTCTTTGATATTGTTGATATAATGACTGTTGATGTTAAAATTCGTGCTCATAGCATATTCCTCATTTCAGCCGACGAAAGTTTGCCTTGCATCTTCATAACTGATAAAATTGTCTTCATTGTTGGTCAACTCTTAAAATGTTTGTTGTTTACTTTTTATCACATTATACTGATTATTAAGGTCGATATTACCAGTATTACTATGTTTTTGACTAATTAAAGAACTTAATTGCAAAACTGTTGTGTCAAAGCTATTTTGATTTACCTCACTAGATAAACCAGAGTGATGTTTGGTTATTACGTCATCGTTGTGGGTAGCCTTAGTGGCATTTCTTAGCTGTTTATGTTGCCTATCATAATCATCATTATCTGTTAATTTGAAACCAATCCTAGGATCACCTTTCTCACCTTTTCCAGAAATTTGGTAATCAGAAGGTTTACTCGGTAATAATTCATTTGAATAACTCATTATATTAATATATTAGATTATATCCTTTCAGTGAAGTTTCTACTTATGAATTGTCTTGGTTTATCAATATACAAGAAACTTTATGGTTGTTCTGTTGCCTTTTTATAGTCGCTTTTAGAAACACCATTTTCACGGCAGATTTACAACTGTTCATTAGTACGTGGAGAATCAAATATACAACAATGGCTTGCATCCATACGAATTGTTTTATCAGTGTTAGACCAGCTTTGTAATTGGTAAATACAGCTACAGTTCTTGTTACGAGAGTTTGTGAAATTATTACGTATTTCTTGGTCTAAATTTTAATAATCATCAAAAATAACAAGCTTTTGGTTGTCATCTGACATTTTGTTCAAAGGGATTATTTTATCATTGCTTGCTTCAATAATGTCATATCCAACGTGTTTGCCTATTGGCTTAAATATTTGAATCAGATTTTGTTATTTTGATTGTTGAAGATTACGAGCAAAAAGAAATTTGTCAAAATATAATAACCTATATATGAGGTCGAGTAATAGATTCGTCTTGCCAGAACCAGAAGGAGTAACAATAAGCATTCTGAAACATCTTGTCAGGTATAAAATTGTATTTCTGTTTATAATTTGAAGTTACATCGTCTTAAACATTATAATTTGGTATTCTCATTCTATTATACAGTATAGTTACATTATTTAGTTCAACTGTTAGTTCAACTGTCAGTTCATCTTCTTGTTTTATATATGATGTGCATAATTATGTGATGTAATTTTGTAATAAATGAGTTTGCTTAAGTGGAAAGAAATTGCAAAAAAGAAAACTAAGCTTGGCAATAAAATAAATTTTGTGCATGATACAATTTTGAAAAATCATTTGGGAGAGAAAACAAGCCAAGAATCTTTTCAAAAAAGTATTATACCCAATTAGATGATGTTGCGTTGACTAATTTAAATATAGCTCGTCTCACAAAAAGGCGAAAGAAGAAAACAGAGGCCCCTGATTATGGAATTGATATTGAAAATGAGCAGGTTCCAGATTATGGATTGGAAGGCCTATTTGATGAGGATGTTGCACCTGAGCCTGAAAATATTATAGTACCAAAACCACCAACTTATGAGGAATCATTAAAAGATATTTTAGAAGGAAAGAAACAAATTTATGTTGAACCTCAATATCTCCCTGAAGAACCAAAAGAGATGACTCCAGAATATGACGAAGATGAGGATATTGACTATGCTTTGGATGAAGAAGACAGGATTAATGAAATCTTAGATGACATGAGTATCTCAAATTATGATGATGTATAAAAACAGCTTAATAGAAAAGAAAAAACACCTTCTAAGGCCAAAAAATGTTTAAAAAATAAAGTTGTGGAAAAAGCCAAACAGACAAGAGATAAGTTGAAAGGTTATAAAAGTCAAGTATCAACAGCGTAAAATGAAGGAAAAATTCAAATTCATACCACCAATAACATTCAACAACAATCACGAAAATTCGATTGGGTTGAATCGAATTATCAATAGAGAGATTAAGATACAGGTTTGGCCATCTTACCGCAAACGGCAAACCGCGGTTTGCGGTTAGCGGTTTTACGTTTACCGTCTGCCCATATTCGGGGCTTAAGATTCGTGGTTGGTTCTAACAACAAATAGCCGGCCGCCATGTTTGTTTTCATTCATTCGTTCACTTCTATCTGAGCTGAGAAATCGTCTTCAAAATTACGTTTCTATGAAAAAGAATTCGATAATCAATAAGCGAAAGAGTTATAAAAGGTAGCATTTCCTCTCAAACGTGGGATTGTGGTGTTTTAGGATGCAAAAACCTTGCGGTAAATCACTTACCTCTAGAGTGTGGTCTAGCCGTACAAACGTGAACCTCAAACCGCAAACCTGACGGCAAGGCACTGGTCACGTGACTTCTTGACGTTCGCGGTTCGCGGGAAAAGCCGAAAAACCTCGAACTTAATCTCTCTAATATGAGCTTCACATGGTTCAATATCAATGCAGGCTATAATAATCAGCTAATTATTAAATGAAGGAAAGATAATGGCGTTTCATCCACAAACATAGAATTTGCAGCTGGTGTTTGGAATTATGATGACATAAACAGGCATATCAGAGAAAGCACTGCAATAAAAGAAGAAGGTAAAGATGATGAACACCTAATAAATGTTAAATTCGATGAAACCACGTTTCGAGTTACAATAATAATAAAGGAAAATTATCAACTTGATTTAACACATGGTAATTTTCATGAATTGATAGGATTCGATAAAAAGATATTGAAGAATAGAAGTTATATCGGTACATACGTTCCTAATTTAAGCCAAGATACAACGGAACGGAACATATTGGAAAAAAGATCGGTGAGAAAAATGGTGATTTGATCATGGCTGAACTTTCAAGCCGATTTAATAGAAGTAAACCCAAATCAATGACACAAGTGAAATTAAGAGAGGAGTCTACAGTATAGTATAGACAATGTAAAATATATTTCTGTGTATCTTAAAAATTCATATCGTGATGCAAACGGTAATAGACAGGATGAATTAACACCGTATACCATGAATACGTATTCACTGCCTGGTGGAGCTACATTGAGTAACTATCGTCTTGAGTACGGAAATGGGAATTTTTATCCTGAAAGAGAGTATGATAGCGAGAGCAACGTAAGAATCTTCAATGATTTTATGGCATATGCAATGCGTAAGAATGACTATAATACAGGAACACGATTGAATTTGGCAAAGTATAATTCACTGTATCCGCTTGCCTATTTCGATCTGAGTTTTCAGGCTGAAAAGGTAATCAGAGATCCTAAACAGTTAATTTTCAGATACAGATTATCAGCAAATGCAAATCAAACTTTCAGTGTTCACGCTGTTGTACTATATGAAGAAATGATCAAAATTGATAAAATTATAAATGAGTTAGTTATTGTGTAAGGTGGTAATTACAAATAAGTTGTTTAAGGTGGTGATTCAAAATTTTAATTAAATATGTTTTTTGAACATAGTTTTATCCAACATAAAATATATACAACTAATGACTCAATTTTATGAAATGAATGCATACATACATACATACATCCTTTATTGACGTTCCTCATAGAGGCTTTTTAAAGACAACAATTAAACATAATTACATACTACCATAAAAGATAATATATACAACTAATGACTCAATTTTATGAAATGAATGCATACATACATACATACATCCTTTATTGACGTTCCTCATAGAGGCTTTTTAAAGACAACAATTAAACATAATTACATACTACCATAAAAGATAATAATTAACTACTGTAAAAACTAACCTAAGGGCCGCTAAGAAAAATATTTACACTAAAATTTAATCGAGGTGATAAAATAGTTAAGAATCAATAAAATCTTTGACGAGTTTACGCTTCAGGTTGAACTTAAAGGCAGATACTGACTCAAGGATTTTAAGATAGCTATTCATGGAGTTCCAAATACTGACTATTCTATAATAAAACGTCTTCTGACCACTAGCAGTCTTGAAAAGTGGAATGTTCAGCATCTGTGAACTTCTCGTGGCGCGCCCGCTTATTTGTCCTCGCTTAATGAACTGGGAGGAAAGGTATTCCGACACGCGGGATGTTAGGCATTTAAAAGCCATCATAGCTACTGGTAGCCATTTAAGCTCCTTTAAAACTGGTGTGATGTGGTCGTGTTTGCGCGCCCTGGTCACAATTCGGGCAGCAAAGTTCTGAATACTTTGTAATTTGCTTATATTACTTTTTGATGTATTCGCCCATACGTTTATAATAGTTAGTAGAGTGCGTTTGTCAAAAACATGCTTTGTGAGTCCTATTTGACTAAGACAAGACATACAAGAGGAGACAGTTTTGGTAATGTGTTCGTCATAGGTTAGGTTAGTATCCAAAATTACAACAAGGTCTTAAGCGCTGTGTTCCGGCACGAGTTCTCTTCCCATGAAAGTTAGGCTGGGAGCGACCAATCTGGAATGCATTTGCCTGCTACCAAACACCATAAGTTTAGTTTTGCTTGGGTTCAGCAATAAAAGGTATTTGGAACACCATTGACTTATTCTGTGCAAGGCATCTCTTAAGTCAGCAAAGGCGTTAACAGCATCTTTCATTTTGAAGGATATAACTACTTTAGTGTCGTCTACATTGCTCTGGACACTGCATTTCTGCGGTGCTGAAGGAAGATCATTAGTGTATATGCCAAATAAGAGTGGTCCAAGTATACTTCCCTGCGGAACGCCACAGTTAATGAGCAAGGGCTCTGACAGTCTTGAATGGATTGATACCACTTGTCGTCCATCATTAAGATAGCTGGGAAACCACTGGATAACAGGGTTTGAGGCGCCTACATCTTACAATTTCGAGATTAGGGTTTCGCGGTTGACGCTGTCGAAAGCCTTGCTCATGTCTAAGAACACTACCGAACTCAACATCTTTCGGTCTATCGCTTTAAGAATAGTGTCAGTTGTTTCTATGACAGATGTTTCCGTTGAATGCCATTTTTTATTGCCGCTTTGGGTCTTTGTTAGCCTATAATTTAATTGCAGATAAGAAGTGAATTAATTATGTAAGACCCTTTCACAAACTTTTAATAAAACCGGTAAAAGCAAAATTGCTCTGTAGTTATTTGGCAATTCGTATTTTTCAGTTTTAGTTTTGGGGAGAGGTGTTACTTCAGCTAGTTTCCAAGTTTCAATGTTAATAATAGGCGTGATTACTGGGAGAATCGGGGCAAGGCAGTCCTTTCAAACACGAACAGAAATCTTGTCGATCCCTCGGGTTTTGTTTGATGGCATTGATGATATAATGTGTTCGATTTCACCACTGCTTAACTGTATTCAAATGAAACTGCTCATACAACGGGTATGGTCTTGGAACGAAATAGTTTCGGTTGATTGTTATGTTGCATTCATTGGCCAATGACTGGATTTTGTCAACAGAACTTTGGCTCAACTCAAACGAAAAATCGATTGAACTCATCTGCAACAGTTTTGTTATCCTTGCTGAAAGTTCTCTGGGATGTGGATTTTTTAGGGATTATGTGGCGGATTGCTTTCCAGATATTGTTTGTATTGCCTGATTTCCTTTGAATCTGTTCTGTGAAAAATTCTCGTTCAGCAATTTTAATTTCTCTTTTAACCTCCTGTCTTAGGTTTCTGTAAGCCGTCCAAGCCATTGGATCATTACGTTTTCTTGCTTCTTTACGCCAATAGTCTCTTGTTTTCATCAGTGCACGTATGTTATCAGTTATACATGGATTTGGCTTTCCGCGGACTTTAACCGTTTTAATCGGAGCATCCTGGTCGAGTATAGAAGAAAAAAGCAAATTGAATACATAAAGCTTGTCCTCGACGTCATCAAAGTCATCAACTATTGACCACGGTGCCTTTGAAACATCATCATGAAATGAGTCAGCATTGTAGTGCTTATAGCTTCTGGTAGTGATATAAACAGGCTTGGAGCGCTCTTTCTTTAGTTTTAATGTAATGTAGACTAGGTCATGGTCGCTGATCGAGCTCTCCAGGACCATAACATTAAGAACTCGCTTTGTATCTGAAGCCAGGACTACGTCCAGAATCGAACTAGTAGTTTCCGTTACTCGTGTTGGTCTAGTAATAAGTTGTGAGAGATTGTAGGAGCGGCAGAAATTTAGTAAGACTTTAGCCTCAGGATTGTCACTATTCTCGAGACGACAATTCATATCTCCAAGCAGGTAAATAGGCAAATTGAACGACGAAGCATAAATAAAGGCTTCAATTAAGTCAGAGTCAACACATGAGAAAGGAGTATTTGGTGGTCTATACGCCGTGCAGACGATAAACGGTTTCATGTTCTTAACCTGGACTTTTAGCCACAGTTGCTGGAAACCAGATGGCGCCGTAAGTGAGATGTCGCTCAAGTACTCGGTTTTGAAGTTTCGTGAAACAAACGCCGCCACCTCTGCTATTCTGACGATATAGACGATAGATGACATAACCAGGGATTTCGATTTCCAGATCTTGAACTGTCCCGTTGAGCCATGTTTTGGATACAGTAAATATATCGAACCTGTTGGCTAACACTGTTTCTTTTACGAGGACGTAGTGATCTCGGCATTTGAGAGAGCGAGCATTAAGGTGTGCTATGCTCACATTGCCATTCGTTTTGCCAAAACCATTTGAAGAATAATTCAGTGCGGGTCCAGGGTTGGTTTCAACATCGTGTAGCAATTGTAAAATTGGTCTGAAAGCAGAAGTCGAGTTATCGTAGTAAGCCGTGGTTGCCTTTGATCTTTTGACCCGTGTAGAGACATTCATGACGGTCTTCCACGCTGTGACTAGTGGCCTTCGGTGAATGAATGTCCAACTTTCCGCTTTTAGTCGACAGGATGGCATAAAACAAAACTCGCGGTGCTGAATTTTGGTGGAGAGGTCATGCTTGCTATCCTGAGATGAACTGATCTTATATAAAAGGAAAGCAAGAACCCGAAAACGACAGCTCTTGACAACGCATCTGTCCGCCATCTTGGGAAATTGTAAAACAGATCTCACTCAAGCTTGCCCCTGCTCATCCATACATAAGCCAAACACACAATTACAAAACACACCATTTGCAAAGAGGCTAGTTGGCTCACAGACAATAGATGATACACCGAGGCAATTCCCTTAACCTGGAATAGGAGCTGCAGGTTATACTGGAGAAAATGAAAACAGAGGTCTCAGCTACGTTTAACAAGGCACAGACAATCAACAACCGCTAACCGTAGAAGCATAGAATGCTATAAACTAGCTAGGACGGACGGGATAACAAACCATAGAATGCGAGCGGCCAATAGAACAAAAAAAACACTAACAGACCCTGTCAGATAATCAGAAAAGGAATTTGGCTAGTGCTTATCAGAAACGTGAGACTATTGTTTTGAGGCTTGGAAGTGATTCTCTTTTAGGTTCTGATAAATTAATGGTTCCAAACAATATTAAAAAACGGTTAGAAAACAAAAGACGACTGAAAAAAGGCATGGATATTAAACTGGTTAAAAGTAATATACGAAAACAGATTGGAGGTAATTTATCAGCGAGTTTTCTTGGTCTTAGAAGAACTTTAGCTCCTACTATTGGTCTAAGTGCTTTGAGTGGATTAGCATCTGAAGGAGCTTCTCAATTGGTAAAAAAAATATCTGGTGGTTATCTTGTCAAACCAGAAATGTTACCTCAATTGATTCCATACATCTCTCTCCTAACTCAGAAACAAAGAACAAATTTAGCTCATTCGATGCAAACTGGATCAGGTTTTCATATAAACCGACAAAACACAGTCAGGAGGACTTTTAGGGACTCTTATGGCTTCTATCGGTATATCACTAGCTGTTGAAGGCATGAAAAAATTAACAGGTGAAGGGGCTTCACGAATGGGAAGAAGTACTAGAAGCCTACCACAAAATATTGAATCTAAAAGTGGTAATGGTGCACCAGGAATAGGTATGTATCGCCCACCACCGTTTTTTGGTGAATGGCCAAAAAATACGGTTGGTAGCTAGAGGTAAAAAAAGTCAGGAAAAGGCCTGTTGTTGGGCAAAAACAGCCCATTCAATGGAATCCCATTACTAGGAGCAATATTGCAAAACCAAAATTCTATAAAAACATTCCAATGAGTAATCATGATTTAATAAAATGGTGTGAATACTTGAAAATTCCAATCAACACAGTGTTATCAAGAGACCAAACTGTTCCCTACAATCACAAACAAGCATTATTCATTTACAATCTTGAACCAAGTTATATGAGTGGAAGCCATTGGGTAACCACGTATGTAAAAAAAATGGAGTTATCAATTACTTCGATACATTTGGTATGCCTCCATTTCAGGAATTAGTGAACCATGCTAAAAAAAGGAAGTTAACATTACTACATCAGAATAATCAAATACAAAATTTACTAACAACAACATGTGGGTATTTTTGTTTGTATTTTCTCAATGAGATCAATAAAGGACAAACATATTATGATCTACTGAAAGTATTCGATAACGAAACCATGAAAAAAAGAAATTCATTGAGAAGTATTTCAAAAATATATAACATACCTGAAAGACAAGAACATTAGGTATAACATCACATGGCGGAAAGTAAAACAAGCCAGATCTTACTCAAATGTGTCTAAGAAATGTAATTTGTGTTTGTGTGATATGTAGACCTGAAATGTCAACACTGAACACCAGAAATGAACGAACATCGTGCTGTAGACATGCTAAGAAGTTCCTGTTGAAAACTGTCATCACTTAATTAACGATTTTTCACCACTTGTAACGTCATCGCTTGTAGGCATTGTTGTCTATATACTTCACAAATTAATGTCATTAAGTAAGCTGAAGCCACTCTAAAGGCACTAAGGCCACAAGGTAGCGGGCATTACCCCTTAAATCTACCAAAGCAAAGATTGAGCCCAAGCATTAGCAGCCATGGACAGCTGTTTCGGCCTTGTTAGGCCTCATCAGCATGGCATAGCTAATGCTCAGGCTCAAGTACCCACATATCAATAAAACAACCTTAGTGCCCTTTGAGTGGCTTCAGCTTACTTGATCACATTAATTTGTGAAGTATCCTTGTCACTCCAGCCACATCCCACAAGCTTTACGTTTTCATTGCTATCATTGAAAAGCCGTATTGGAGATGGTGGTAACCCAGTGGCCACCATTTGTAGCTTCAGGATCCCAAAGACAAGTCTTCTGGGAAGCGATTTTCACTAACACAATGTCTCGTATAAAAGTGTGATTTACCTCGGATATTTTCTGTGATGCAATTTTCTTAAATGTATTGTTCTTTCACGACCACCGTACAGCGATTCGATTAGCTGACGTTTCGAGCGTTAGCCCTTCGTCGGAGCGAATCGAGGAATTGTGGGTTATGTATGGTTTATATACAGAAAATGGAGCTACGCTATTGGTGGTAACATAGTAACGTGAAAAACAGGAATAAATTAACTGAATGAAAAGAGCTCGTTGATACTGTGGGGGTTAAGAGTGCCGATTTGAAAGATCAATTTTTGCTCGAGATTTTTACGGCTTTCCGTGATACCTTGATGTAGGGAAAGGCTGGAGATCGACATGTGTTGTTTGGAATGGATAGGGAGATTAAAATGCCGAGCGACTGGTTTGGATGCATCTTTCTCATCTTTCTCAACATCACATTCTCGGAATCGGTCACCTAGTCGTCTTCCTGTTTCGCCGATGTATAACTTTTTGCATAATGTACAGGTTATGCAATAGAAAACATTAGCGGAGTACATGTGAAACGATCAGTGATCTTAACAGAACGCTTAGGGCCAGATATTTTGTCAGTGTTTTGAATAAAAGGACAAGTTTTGCATCGCGAGCGCGCGCATTTAAAAGTTCCAGGTTGTTCAGTTGTTTTGAATGCGCTTCTAACTAGAAAGTAACCTACATTTTTTCGCGCTTGAAAGAAATCAGTGGTGGTTGCGAAAAGATTCTAGCAGTTTCTGGATCATTTTGCAGTATCTTAAAGTTATTAAGAATGATGGCCTTAACAGGGTTATTATGAGGATGAAATGTGAGGGTGAATGGAATTCTGTCATTCTTTTCCTTTTGTGACGTCTGTAGTGCTGACTGTTGATCAATCTGCTGGGCGCGATGACGTCACAAAAGGAAAAGAATGACAGAATTTTTAAAAAAATGGACAACCACTTTGAGTTAAAAACAAGACAAGTTTCGATCGTTCAACGCCATCATCAGTTGTGAATGAACATTGTCATTGGAAGGCGACTCTACCACTGCGCCAGCACTGCTCCCTGGGGCGAGACCTGGGACAATACATTTTATGAATAGGATGTACATAGAGAGACTAAGTATAAACAAAAATAATTACAGCTATTGCACAAAATTGTCATAGTAAGTAAAACTAAATAGCAAAAGGACTAACGCAACGGAACACCGCATCAGAAAAAAGAGTCAGCTCGGCATGTTTAAGCTGCTTGTTTAACGTGGGAATTTCCCAGCGGATATGAGCGGCTTCTTTTAAAATAAGCTGAAATATATTTGGTGCAGAATCCAAAATAGAAAAGCACCCCGTTGAAAAAAGTCTGCGGGATGTCTCACACTGTTGTAAATGCTGAAAAATGTGCGAGTTCCTGTCCCTACTCAGATGTTCACGAATGTGTGTTGAGAGATGTCGGCTGGTTTCGCCGATGTAACAGGCATTACATCCTGCACGAGAAAATTTGTAAACAGCACGCGAACGGAGATAGAAAGGCACATGATCCTTCACACTAAACATACTACCGACTTTGAAAGAAGAAAAACCAACTTGAATGACAGAATTCCATTCACCCTCACATTTCATCCTCATAATAACCCTGTTAAAGAATCTTTCGCAACCACCACTGATTTCTTTCAAGCGCGACAAAAATGTAGGTTACTTTCTGGTTAGAAGCGCATTCAAAACAACTGAACAACCTGGAACTTTTAAGTGCGCGTGCTCGCGATGCAAAACTTGTCCTTTCATTCAAAACACTGACAAAATATCGGCCCTAAGCGTTCTGTTAAGATCACTGATCGTTTCACGTGTACCTCCGCCAATGTTATCTATTGCATAACCTTTTTTTATTATTTTTATTTTTTAATTAAAGCATTTCTTACGTTTACATACAAAATAAAAATTAAGAAAGAGAAAAACACACCCACAGGCGCACACACACACACACACACACACACACACACACACATAAATAGTACAAAAAAAATGCAAAGCTAAACAAAGCTATTACAGCAATACAGTTACTTAGTATGTAAATTACAATGACATCACTTTAATTAATCATAACATCACTTATTCGCAAAAACACTTATTAACTTTTCCCACTTTCTAAAATGATTGTTTAATTTGTCTCTTTTCCTGGCAATATGAAGTTCGATGTTGTAAACACGCCCTGTCCTGGCTATAAAACCTTGAAGAGAAGGTATACCATTCTGGTATTTGCGAGAGTAAATATAAAACTTACCCAGAAGCAAAATATGGTTAAACAGGAGAAAATCTTCTGCAATATCGAACTTACCAAAAATGACGTCCTCTTCTTTAATATTGCATAACCTGTACATTATGCAAAAAGTTATACATCGGCGAAACAAGAAGACGACTAGGTGACCGATTCCGAGAACATCTTCGTGATGTTGAGAAAGATGAGAAAGATGCATCCAAACCAGTCGCTCGGCATTTTAATCTCCCTATCCATTCCAAACAACACATGTCGATCTCCAGCCTTTCCCTACATCAAGGTACCACGGAAAGCCGTAAAAATCTCGAGCAAAAATTGATCTTTCAAATCGGCACTCTTAATCCCCACGGTATCGACGAGCGCTTTTCATTAATTTATTCCTGTTTTTCACGTTACCATGTTACCACCAATAGCGTAGCTCCATTTTCTGTATATAAACCATACATAACCCACAATTCCTCGATTCGCTCCGACGAAGGGCTAACGCTCGAAACGTCAGCTAATCGAATCCCTGTACGGTGGTCAATTTACATTATCAATTCCGTTGATAAACCAAATTTTCGTGTTTCACTCCCCCACCGACGCAGCACCGCAGTTTCTTTAGAAACTAATCCTCTTTATTCATTTATTGTTCTTTCAGTTGCGTAATACTTGGAAGAGGGATGTGTCGAATATTAGTGAACAGATCAGTAGACTAGGACCAGCTCTAGCAGACAATGTATCCTTAGTGGAAAAACTCCTCTCAAGCGTTGGTAAAGCCATGAAAAACACTTCACAAGATATTTACCTTCTCAAAGCGGACCCAGAGATTCAGGAGGAGGTATATATGAAAAAAATCATTAGTTTAATTTACCTGTCACACCTTATTCCCAGCTTTAAATTATCGAAAAATTAAGGTGGCTCTGAACTCTATGTACTGATTTTTTTTTAAACTTTGCAGAAAGATGAATCTTCATATGCCGAATGCAATTCAATAATAAAAAAACGGGCGTCACCAGACTCGTTTTTGAGTTACAGGCACATAAAGTCAAAATTAAGGATGTTTCTAAGAGGCTGTACTGTTGCTATGGTAACCTTATATGTAAAGAAAATTGATCACAACTTGTTAACAAATAGTTGGGAAATGTTTTGATATCATGTTCAACAAAACAAACGAAAAATTGTGGGATTATCCATCCATGAAAGAGTTTGGGTTCAAAAATAAAGCATTCTGAGATACATTCGACACCAGGCTGACCTCCAAAATAACAGTAAAGCGTCGATTCTTTTTGGCTATAAAAAAGTTTATTTGCCATTCCTGAAGAACCACTAACTGCCCAAATTCTACCAGTAAAACTAAACTAGGTTGAATACATTGATCGGAAAGAAATCGAGAAGAAAAAACTGGCTGAAGTAAATGGGTGCTACCAGAACATGTGTAAAATCTGGAACCTAATCATTGGTGTGTCGTTTGGCAGACAACATTTACCCCTTGTTGCACGAGTGCCCAAACAAGATAAAATTTCAAAACTAAAGAAAATGACATCTTTCCTTGAGAAAAATCCTAACTGCTATTACTCTGTCTCGAAATACCCAAAGAGTTTCACTGAGATGGTTTCTCGTTATAAGGGATTTAAACCACACATAAAAAAACAAACAAACAAACAAAAGTACCCGTAGTAACATTGTGGCTATATGGTGGGGCTCGTTTGCACCTTGCTTAGATATTCTTATAGGCTGGCCCTGATTGCTAAATTACTCTACTGAAACTAGATAAAATTTAAATTTTCCTGAGAGTGGTCAATCATTGTGTTTCTTTCTCAGAACATCAACACGACAAAGGCACTGCTGTTCCTGGTGGATACAATAATACAAAGCACTCGCCAGTCTTTGAAAGGTTCACCAGGAAACAGGACCTTTACTTCAAAATACCTCAGCATCAAAGTGGTTTCTCTATTTAGAAACGAAGTTCACAACGTGACACTGCAGTCAAAGCACGGTAGCTTTATAATTCCAGATCTCGGCATCGTTTCAAAGAGGAAAGAGAACGACTCTGAAATAGTGTTTTTAGAGGTACTGTAAAACGTATTGTTTGTGTTAATTTAAGACTTTATTTCGTTTTGTAAAGAAATTTATTAGCTTTTCTGCTCTTAAATGTCTTAACAATACCTTTTCCTTTTCACCCTCTGGAATGAATCTGGGATTTTCACAAACACCATTCATTGACGGTTTTCTCACTTTGTCTCAAGCTATTTGTTATAATGATCATCGTCACTACCACTAAAATCAACATCCGCATCATCGTCATGGAGATCATCATTGCTATTATTATTATTATTGGTGGTGGTGGTGGTGGTGGAGCTGCACGCGCCGAACGTGCCCGCGAAGCACCATGGGTAAGAAAATAAGGTAACCTATCTATGCAAGATATTTTGGTTCGGGTATGACGTCACGCACTAACGTATGTACGTCCACCCATCCATTTAAGCCAAAGCAAAATGTCACACTCGAGATGTGGACAACACGCGTTTTTAAGGCGGTAAATCGGGTGTCCAGCTACGTTTTTGAAAATACAAATAACGAAACTGAAGACATTAACAAGAGAAGAAACTTACGTTCTTTTATCGGTATAATATCCGCAATGATAGCTAACCTCTACATGAATCATTTTGAGGAGAAAGCATTGACAGCCGCTCCTTGCACGCCTAAGATATGAAAACCCTATGTGGATGACACCTGTACCACCTAAAGTCATCAAAAAGTACATATTTTCTTACAACATCTCAATAGTCATTAGCCGACAATCCGCTTCACTATGGAAACTGAAACTGGCAACGCAACCCTCTTTCTTGACACATTGGTCACTAGAGAATCAGATGGGTACCATTCTACCAGTGTCTAAAGAAATCCTACACATGCCGGACTTGTACCTAGCGACTATGATCCACCGCACCCTCAATCTGTAAAACGTGGTATTAACAAGTGCCTCTACGATCACTTCTCTCTAACGGTTAATCGTTTTCATATGTAAAAATTCCACGAAAACCAAGAGACAAACAGCCACAGCGAGGTGAATATGTCTGTGTTGTGGTTCAGTGTTATCCTTGGTTCAATTTTTATTTTCCCTTGTTTACAACACACAAGAACAAAAGAAAATAAAAATTGAACCAAGGTTGAAATTGAACTACATCATCTGTATTTTACATGTGAAAATATTTCCTAATATGTGAACGTCTGTACACCCCTCATTCTGCACCATTGAGATCAATTTATGTGGTGGACCGGTTTGTAACTTTGCATTCGCTCTTTTGCATTTTTTTAGCCTTCTGCATTTCTATTAGTGCCAAACGCGAGCCTCTGTTCTCGCTCACATTTGGAAGCGTTTCCAAAACGCAGAGGATTACCTGGCTGCATGCTATGCGTATTGCGAGGTTGCTTTGTTACGGTTGTAGACTCAGCTCCTATCATTTTAGAACGTAAGCTAAAGAACGTTATTCATACTAAATGGGAAAAACCAACTGTACATCTACAATTTGAGTATTTTGTTACATTTATACCTTGGTGTTATTACTTTAGCTTGCATTTATGTGCATTTGGTAACGTCGTGTTATAGTTATAATTCCGTTATTGGAAACCACAAGATATCTGCTTATCGAGGTCCTTTGACATATTGCATATTGCAATTTCACCTCTACTTCGTCTATCTTTTTAGGAAAGCAGAGCTAAAATTTAAAATGCAAGACTCGTTTCATTAAATTAGCAAATATAGACCCACATAATAATTACGGGTTTATCCAGTCCAATAATTACAGAGTTTTAAATATTACCGAAAGTTCAAGGATTGCCTTTAAATAATCTTTAAAGTTAGGCGGTGGATTTTTACTGTTTTAAAATTCTTGTGTGTTTAATATTTTCAGATATATGATTGTGTTCATACTCTTAAAAGTCGTTAAAAATCGTTAAAAGTTTAATAAGTTCTGAAACAGCTGTGGAATTGAATTGTTTCAATTTAACCTCAACGGAGTACTCAGTTCCACAACTGAAGATTTGATGTTTGAGTGACTCTTGTTCACTGATCTTGTTTATACTCTTTATTACTTCTATTTAACAGATGTGGAGTACGCCTTTTAACCCTTTTACCTGGGACAAAAGCAGCCAAAGAGTGACAACTAATGTGGTAAGCTTAGACGTAAGAAATGAAACCGAGGTTCTGCTGACCATATCTGGGCTGTTACCGGGTGTTACCATCTTAGTTCCCCTGAAAAATCCATTTGCTCAGCATGCTGCAAACATCTCGTTTGGCATACTTGGAGTTATACTACATCATAATATAACCGTTCAATACGGACATTCCATGATTCAGATCGGATAGTACCTGACGATGACCACATTGTTGTACCATACATCCGAGTATCCCAAACCAGAGATATCATCTCAAAACAGGCTTTTAGAGTGCAAGCGTGCTCTTGGACAATGGCTCCACACCGGGAACATCACTTGCGAGGGGACGACGAATGTAACAATAACCTTTGTGGCATTCTATCCTGGAAACTACCTACTGGAGACAGAATTCGGTGCTCAACCAAACAGTGAAAACAAAGATCAAACGCACGATGAGGAGAACCGAGACGAGAGCCAATGCATCAAGATCAAAGAACCTCCAAGGTCAAAGACAGAAAACATCAAATACAGGTTTACAGTTACCGAGGCTGCCTGTCTTTTCTGGGACTCAGATAAATCTAACTGGAAAACTGCTGGGTGCAAGGTAAACAAATATCCATGTCATTGTGTTTCTGTATGCTGTTATTTCGTTTGAGGTCCAATAGAATACAGGCGTGTGTATAAAAATATATATTCAAACATCAAATTTTATGACGTTATCTCAACAACACAATCTGTAAACTGTCACCAGTTTACAGGCAAGTAGAGTGAGTATGTACAACTAAATCTATCAGGCCACACTCAGCTGCTGATGTTTTTTTTGTGTTAATGTTTCTACCAATACAATCTTGACGCTATCTTATCTCATGTGGATGTTCTGAGCTCTGGCAGATAACATAACTCTGGACTTGAACAATACAATATGCAGGGGCGGATCTAGGGGGAGGGTGTAGGGGGTGCGCACCCCCCCCCCCCCCTGAGATGACCTGCGGCTTTCTAATACAACTGGTATTCTGCAAAAAAAACTATGTGGTTTATTGGTGTTGAAGTAGAGCAAGAGACGAGGTTGAAGAATTTATGTTAAACGGCGTAAAAATGGTAGTATGGCACTGAAGTTACGCCACCAGTCAGTTACGCCATTCCTTAGTGGTGCACCCCCTCCTAAAAAAATCCTGGATCCGCCCCTGATATGTGGTGATCGACTTTTCAATTTATAGCCGATACATTAATGGCTCGATTTTGACTTTTTAAGGTGGATGAAATTACGAACAGTTCCATTATAAAGTGTTCTTGCAGTCACCTGACGTCCTTCGCAGGGGGATATCTGGTACCGCCAAATGAAATCAGCTTTCAGAAAGTATATAACAAGCTTCGATCCCCAGATGAAGGAGGCACATTTCTTTTACTTGTAGTGGTCATGACTTGTTTTCTTCTTTATTTGATCGCAATCGTCGTGGCCAGAAGATTTGACAAGAAAGAAAAGGCCCAGGTAAGCTACACGCTATATGCTACGTTTGTTGTCAGAATAATAATATAACAATTTCAACGATGAAATATATCACGATTGGAATACATCACATTTACCTGAGTAAAATCCGCAAAGGGGAAGGAACCTTGCATCAAAAGAATACACTTTTATATTTGTCCTCCCCTAAGTCTTATATTGCCAATATTAGAGTTTGATTTAGGATTTTCTTCTCCAACAGCTCCAAGACGCGGAACCAACAGGAATGAGTGTTGCATCAGATATCAGGCGTCACAAATACGAGTTGTCCATAAAGACAGGTGTTTGGCCAGGTGCAGGAACGACAGCCCACGTGTCTTTCATCATGTATGGACATGAAGGCAACAGTGGCACTCTTAAAATACCTGACAACTGTGGCGGTGACTTCAATCCAATTTTCTTCCGAGGTGCTGAACAATCGTGTGCGGTATTTTTAGACAAAGAAATCGGTGAGATCTACGCCCTTCGTGTGTGGCATGACAATTCAGGCGACGATCCTTCATGGTATTTGGAACAGGTAACCATTACAAACCCGAACACTGGAGGTCGCTGGAAGTTTGTGTTCGAGACATGGCTTAGCCTGGAGGACGAGTCCCTCTCCAATGAAGTGATTCAAAAACCTTCCTTTTCCGATTCAAACATAACAAACAAAGCTTTAAGGGAAATGTTCTGTGACGGCCATCTCTGGATGTCAGTCATTACTAAGACCCCAGGGGATTGTTTTACAAGAGTTCAGAGAATGTCATCATGCTTTTGCCTGCTACTGTGTACCATGGCTGCTAATGCTACTTTCTATCGCTGGGAGACGCAGTCGTCCCAAACTATCAACTTGGGACCGTTTAAATTTTCTGCTAGACAGGCTGTCCTGAGTGTGCAGAGCACCTTGCTCATCTTGCCTCTTCATGTCATCATTTTGTTCTTTAAGAAAAGCTCAACACGCTTACAACGTGAAAATTCACGTCGTTGGCTGTGTGTATTCTACACCGCATGTATACTGTGTGCTGTGCTCACTGTCACTTCGGCTATTATAACCGTTTCCTACAGTCTCTTATGGGGAAGCGACAAAAGCCAAGAATGGCTCTCATCAGTCACTACCTCCTTCTTTCAAGACGTCCTGGTAGTGCAGCCATGCAAGTGCCTACTTCTTGTCTCGCTGTCCGTCATGTTTGCCAAATGCAAAGCCAAGAAAGCGTTTGCATTACAACAATCTGATCGCCAACTCCCGGTAAACGAAGCGACCACCCTTTCAATGACGTCCACTGAGTTATCAAAACTAAAAAGGGAGATTGCCGCCAAAGCCAGACGCCGCTGGTACGTTCGCCAAACAGGCTTCTACGTAACCTTTTTTATTGTTATTGGTGTGCTTTCCTATGGCAACAGGGACTCGACACGGTATCTTTTATCGAAGTCCCTTGATGATCACCTTGGCAATCTTGAGAAGGTAAGAGCCTTTTTTTCGTTTACAGGATAATTGTTGTCCACTTTCTTCGATACAAGTGCACGGCTGAATGGAAAAAGGAATTAAGACAAATTTAGAATTTAGATCGGAGAATATTCGACAGCATGTTAGTGAAGTACTAGCTAATCCAAATGATGATAGTTTTGTTTGTAAGCTAAATTGCGAGCGGTTAACAAAAAAATAGTTCTTAACACAAACAAAGAAACTTTAATTTCGGGATAATCAGCAGCAACAAAGGCGACCATGGTGTAGACTGTAAAGAGTTCTCCTTTTTGACTTTTAAAAGTCTTTGTCAATTGGTAATCACCCATCCCTTGAGAAGAAAACCTTGGCTAAAATTAAAAAAAGATGAATAGTGGAAGTGTAGTAACATTCTCGGTTGTGAGATTGAGAAGTCATTACAGAGGACTAACCTTGCGACACCCACACTCTGGTGTGGCTGGGCATACACCTTATTCCAAAATGGCAGCCAATTTGTTATTCTTTTGTTTGTATTTTAATAAGCCCTCTTTGCCTCGTCAACATGTACAAATACAAAAGAATTTTGAAGTGAAAATGAGGCAAAGAGGGCTAATTAACATGCAAACTAAAGAATAATAATTTGGCTGCCATTTTGGAATAAGGTGTATGGTTACTTGAGGTTTGGGAGCGGAAGTAATGGCAGTGAAGCAAACATGTTTTCACATCACTGTTCAGTATCAGTGGAGTACTGTACTGATTCTCAGCTTTGAATGAACATTTTATATTATCACCTCATTTTTGTATAAAATTCTCACACTTTCGCAACGCACTATAGTATTTCTTTTGAGGGCAGTTGTTCACAATACCGTACTGAGACCAGACTCCTCCTAGCGTCTTCTGTTACAATCTAGCCTGACATGTTCCAAATTGTTTTATACAAAACTTTTTTCAGGCATCAAATCCAAAGTTGTTCTGGACTTGGATGAACGACACTTTAATACCTTATCTTTATTCCCACCACCAACAATCAAAACACGTAAGCGGCGAGCTCAAGTCTGCAATGATTGGAATGCTACGACTGCGTCAAATGAGAGCAAGAGAAGGTTAGTAAAATTATTGTAATCGAATTCCAATTGCTTGATAACTCGCAGAGAGTTGGTAAGGTTCTTATTTTTTCAAATGCGCAAAAAGCTACACTCTAAAGCCAATATATGTTTTCCTTTTAGTTCAATGCCCAGCCCACAAGGTCATCGACTGGTGGACACGTGCCTGTTACGATTTATACTCTCGCAAAAAGGAGTCCAGAGATCCTTTTTATCCTAAACACCCAGTCTCTTGGGTACAATTTCAACAGTGCCCTTATCCTTGGAAGTACCAAACATCAAAAGAGCTAAGCTCATCACAAAAATGGGGGCGTCACGCCTGGTATGGAGGTGGGGGGTATTCAGCTGGTTTGGGCTACGATGAACACTCTGCCCGTTCAGTGATACGCCACTTACAGACACAAAACTGGATTGACCGGCAAACAAGGGCTGTTATAGTGGAATTTTCCGTGTTCAACCCTACAGCTAGTACCTTGGCTGTTTGTTCCTTCTTCTTTGAACTCCTTCAGACAGGCCAGGCCACTGTTTATAAGCACATCGACACCATTTCATTGCACAACACCGAACCGATCATCCAGGTGTTTCAAGGAATTTGTTTGATGATCTTCATTGCAATGGTTTTCTACAGAATCGTTGCTGCTATAGCCGTACCAATTCGTCAAGGACGGCGTTACTTATGCTCTCCTTGGCTTTGGTTGGATTTTGCCCACCTCACCTCTTCTATTTCACTTGTTGTGCTCAGCTTTATCAAAGCTTATCATACTGCAAAGAGTGTACAAGAATTGAGGCACAACATCTTTGCTATGGTCAATTTTCAGGCAGCTGTTCTGTGCGCGGATGTTGAAAATGCTAACCTAGCTATACTCACGTTTCTTACAACGGTCAAGCTACTGCAGTTGACCTATTTTAACATGTATACCAGAGTGTTTGCCATGCTC
>JAEMWC010001058.1:285000-289949 GCA_016490735.1 Pachyseris speciosa | reverse complement strand
TTTGCTTCACACCCTAGATTTTCATATTGGGCTCTGAACATGATTCAAAGAAAACGAACTATGCAACAAACAGCTGTTTTCTTTAAACAAAGCCCTGGGAAGCACATTTGACGTTAGAGGAGCTCAGAAACATGGCCAATGAAAAGAAATCACAGCTATTTATGGCAAAGGTTTCAAGATATGTAGCAAACATCACTGGAAGCTCAGCATACTGGTACAAATTACAACAAGATCTAAAATCGATCATAACATATAAAGGGCCACCAACAATATTCTTCACCTTGTCTTCAGCAGATATGCATTGGCCAGAATTACATCAACTCTTTAGCTCCAACGTAGATGATATTACCACTGAAGAAAGGCGAATGAATGTCATAAACAACCCTCATTTAGTTGATTGGTTTTTTACAAAACGTGTAGAACAATTTGTAAAACATTGGTTGTACCATTGCCTTGGAGCCGAGTGGCACTGGTACAGGTATGAGTATCAAGCTCGAGGAAGTATTCATTGCCATGGTTTAGCAAAGTTTAAGAGTCATCCAGGTCTGTGTGATTCGACTGATAAAGCACTTAAAGGATTCTTGGCTGAAAAGTCATCTGCTAAAACATCCATTCCTGATATTTGCATGATTACTGATGGAAAAAAAGCTTCACAACAAATTTGCCATTATGTAGATACCTTGATGTCAACTTACAATCCCTGCCCCCCTGATAGTGAGATATGGATAAATATAAGTTATTTTCTAAGATACAAACAAGGCCTTAAGGACATGCAGTGCCGCTTTAATTATCCATTTGATCTATGCCCACAGACAAAATTAGTTTTTGAACCTGTTCATAGGAGTGATGGAAAGTTGCCCCAATTCAAAGCCAAAATAGTTACAAAAAGAAATGATACTAGGCTAAATAACCACCAACGAATTCAGCTGCAAGGATTGAGAGCAAACTGCGACATTCAAGTTGTGATTGATCAGTATGCTGCCTAGAATATCTTTTCAAAATACGCTGCAAAAAGGTCAACCTAAATCGCCAATGCTTACTGAAACATTTGACATTGTATTGAAAAATACAGATAATAACTCAGATGCACAAAAAACCATGAAAAAAATTGCAATGGGAACACTTGGACAAAGGGATTTCAGTGCACTTACTGTTATCCCTGAAGTTATATAGCACAACCTTTAATGTCCTTCCTGTCAGTCTGTATGGCTCTTGCAGAGTAAAACCCTAATCAATACAGTGCATCAGCTCTTTGTACTAAGGATTCACTACTTGATCTTTATGCAAAACGTCTCTAACATGTTAAAAATTTTCCAGATATAAAAAAGATGAGTCTTGTAGAATTTATTACCAAATATAGATTGGTAAAAGGCAAACTAGGCAACCAGTCTTCACTCATAGTACCTCGAGTATTTCCAAACTATTCTCCAAATTCGAAAGGTAAATTTTACAGTTTATTTTGCAAATATCAATTACTAAAATATAAACATGGTCAAATAACCCAAATAATGCCTGGAGCAGTGAAGAACCTTCTGATCAGACTTACATAAATGCATGGCATGAATATTTGAGTTCACCAGAAGCTGCATTCCATGTTCCAAATTTGGAGGAAAAGTTGCATGATGCAATTGTGAATGCTGAGTTAGATTATACAGACAATGTTTCAGTTGTAGAAGATGAAACATCTCAAGAGGAATGGATGATACTTGCCTCATTCCACACAAATGGTCTTGCCAATGCTTCATCTTCAATTGTTAATTCCCACAATTGGCATTGTGATGCTGTAAAATACACAGACCAGCAAATTGGAGAAATGCCAAGTTGGATCACAGCAAAAAAAGAAAACTTTCTCCCAAAGAAACAAACATTTTCAATCAATACAGAATCATTCAGTGATGAACAGAGACTAGCTTATGAAATTGTTACAACTCACTCAATGCAAGACAAACCACTACATTTGATTGTTAATGGGGAGGCTGGAACTGGTAAAAGCTATTTGATATATGCACTATGCACCCACCTCAAAGATAAGTGCAAAGTAACTGCAACAATAGGAAAAGCTGCTTATGCTATAAATGGAATAACCATCCATTCTTTTCTACGATTGCCTGTCACCCACATGTTACAAAAAGACTTGTCAGGTCAACCATTGATTACAAGACAGGAAAGACAGACACAGGTAGATTATATAATAATAGATGAATATTCTATGCTTGGTCAAGCATCTCTAGGGTGGATTGATAGATGATGCAGACAGGCAACTGGTCTGCATGAAATTCTGTTTGGTGGAAAGTCTGTTATTTTGTTTGGAGATCCTGCTCAATTACCTCCAGTAGGAGATAAGCCTTTATACCATTCTAAACCATGTAGTGCAATTGCAGAACAGGGCTATTGTGCCTATCAAATGTTTGATAAAGTAGTTATTCTGACTGTAAATCAAAGAGTGCTTGGGTCAGAACTTGATCAAGTTTTGTTCAAACAGTTGTTGATGAGGTTACGGAATGGTGAGACTGCAGAACTTGATTGGAAACAGTTGTTAGCCAGGCAACCAACACAAGTTGAAAATATTAAATGCTTTGAAGGTGTAACACGATTATATTACAGCAATGATGAGGTAGCAAAATATAATTACCATCGTTTGCTAGAATTGAAACAACCTATAGCAGAAATATTTGCTAAACATTCTAGTGTTGAGGGTAAGAACATCAGTGCCCAAGAGATGCTTGGTTTGCAACCAAAACTACTTGTGGCAAAGGGTGCAAGAGTTATGCTTTCAATGAATCTCTGGCCATCAGTTGGTCTTTGCAATGGTTCGACAGGATCAGTTGTAGACATTATCTATGAACCTAATACACAACCTCCATCATTGCCTGTTGCAGTTATAGTGAAATTTGACTCGTTCTCGGGTCCGTCTTTTACAGATACATGTAATAAGCCTTCATGTGTTCCTATTCCACCTATAACTGCTACAGTTCAATGTGGCAATGTAGTACATGAAAGGCAACAGCTACCTTTAACACTTGCTTGGGCCTTGACAATTCATAAAAGTCAGGGTATGACTTTGAATAAAGCTTGAGTTGATATTGGCAAAAAAGAGTCCACATTAGGAATTACATATGTTGCCATAAGTAGAGTACGCAACATCTCTTCATTAGTCATTGAGCCTATGACATATGAGAGACTACAGAAAATCAGGAATTCAGAATTGTTGAAATATAGGCTGAAAGAAGAACAAAGGCTTCAACAATTGTGTGATAAAACAGTTTTAAACTACTGTAAAATTGGTTGATATGACCAAACTGCAATTAGGTTGATTATTGTTTTCTTATGTCTACTACGTTTTACCTCACTAGGGTTGCTACAGAATGAATAGAAGATCAAAAACAAGTAAGTAATAGAACAAAGTACTAGGACTATATTTTTTATTTCCTTTTTGTGTATTCCTATGTTACAGTAAATGTACCAACTGTGTTTATTTTCCACCAGAATCTGCAGCTGCTTCAAGTGAGAAGCAATATACGCCCACCACAGAGAGGAAAAGTAAGTAAAATAAAATAACATACTGGTACAGTGGAAGCTCTGAGTTACAGTTTGAATTGTCACTTAAACTTTGTAATGAAAAACTCTCGTAGGTGACAACTATAGGTGCTTCCAGGCGACCAGCCCCTTTAGCAACAACTTTTGAGGTTTAGCGACAAGCAGAAGCTGCTATGTTGGAACATCATCTCACACACAAGGAAAGCTAAAACAAATTGCCTCATTTTACCACCACAAGGTATTTGTTGCCAATGTAATGGAGGTCAAAACGTTTACATGTATGTGTATGAGACCAATGGCTACTGTTCATGATTCTGTTCAACTAGGAGTGACCGGCTTCGCTAACAAGCATTCTCAATCCCTAAGGTTGTCGCTTTGACTGTAGTTGAACGAAACACAGATTAATAACCATAAAATATGGTAAAAGGGTGTTACAGTAAAATGCTTTATTAGTAACATACATTTCAAATTTACTGAATGCGTTTAATGATGTCAAAATATTATTTTGCATCATCAGATAGCAATCCATCAATCATCAACCCTCAAGATGTATCAGAGGAAGCTGTGGCTGGTTCCTCACAAAGCCCTCCCACCAGCCAGGCTAATCACAATGCCCTCCTGCACACTCCTACTAAACAAAAAAACGTAAGTAGTAAAGCCAAAGAACAGAAATAACTTTCATACAGGTAGAATAAATTTTTCATCTGTAAATAGTTAGAAACTGGAATTTTCACATAATGAAATGACAAAGATCTGTTCTCCTGATAATGTGGATTTTTGCTATTACACACAGCAAATTGTTATTTTACAGGTTCCTGCTCTAATGTGAGACTACTTTAAAGGGAATCTCGGCTGTTCATGCAAGTTGACGCTAATTTGCTCCAAATAATGCCTTAATTACAAATTTTACTAGACAAGGGAAATGTAACATTTAATAATAATAATAATAATAATAATATAATTTTTTAATTTAAATGAACAACTTTATTTATTTCACACAATCGGTAAAAATAACACACTGAAAAACGAAATTAAGAACTCAAAAACAAGTACAAATTGATGATAATAATAATAATAATAATAATATAATAATAATAATAATAATAATAATAATAATAATAATAAACGAAAGAGATTTCGGCTTTTAAATTTCCTGCACGGCACCATCTTGGATTTAATGACATCACTGTGTTGTCTCTGGTGTTGGAAATGTGAGGTTCTTTTGTTTGAAACAATAGGACAATGCGGTGACGTCATGAAATCCAAGATGGGGACGCACAGAAAATTTAAAAGCCGAAATCTCTTCCATTATTATTATTATTAAATGTTACGTTTCCCTTGTCTAGTAAAGTTTGTAATTAAGGCATTATTTGGAGCATCTTAGCGTCAACTCGCGCCAACAGCCAAGATTC
>JAEMWC010001058.1:275000-277500 GCA_016490735.1 Pachyseris speciosa | reverse complement strand
AACTGAAAAATGGTCTATTTGACTGGTTATTGCATGGATACTCCAAAATATGATGAGACACTTCGTGACACAAATAGGTACAAGCAGATAAACGGCACCCTATTTAGGTAGAGAATAACTGCTGGGTCAGGTACTGATCTCTAGTGCTTAGGTTTAAGCGCCGGCTCGAAATGGTTAGCTTTCATAAATTGTTCTTTTTCCCATGCAATTAATAGTTGCTGCGTAGCAGCAGCCCCCATGGTGTTTAGAACGCACCATTGTGTAACATGCTAAAACTGCAGCAAAGGACGCTGCACAAATGCATAACAAATAGTAGTCTGGTTTAACTCTCAATCCCTTTCGCCATACGTTGCACGTCAGCATTGACTGCTGATAGGCATACTAGTAGCTCGTATATTTTTAGCGTCCGTTCCATGAAACAGTTTCCGTTCATAATTTCCTGGGTTGGTTTTATACATGTCTTTTTTTCTCATCATATAACACTAATAAAGATAAGGTCTTTGAACTCGCTCAATTTTCTGAATGTTTAACCCACTGGCAATGGCTTGAATTTTGCGCATGACATCTTGATACTCAAAGGAGCCTGGAGCGAATGGCACTGTGTGCACCGTCATGTCAGGGCGAGGCATTGGTTCCCAGTCCTTTGGAAGAAGGATTCCTACAAAACAAGACTAGTATACGGGGGTACGTGGGTTCACATCCCGCTCAGGGCAAATTTTCTTTCAAACATTTATATATATTTGTTTTAATATTGTCTTCCCCCTCGGGGAAAGTCAATAAAGTATGTATATGTATATGTATATGTACGCCCCAGTAATCCTCTCCATTTCTCAACGAAAACAAATTTGGATATTGGCAGTTCGATAGCCCGCTTCTACTTACCTCTTCACACTCAATGCGTCCAGTTTTGCACGCAGTTTTGTGGCCATTCACAGTGACTGAGGGAAAAGGTCCTGTTTGGTATACCACTGCTTCCTCATCGTCTTCGTCGTTATCTTCACGACTCGAAAAATCATTTTCTGATGCTGCTTCTGTATGTGGAGTGCGTCTGTCACCTAGCCTTCTATCAAAGCTCGTCTGGACATCAGTCAAGCCTGCGTGGTCCTTTTCTATTGATTTTATCAGGCGATCTCCTTTCCCACTAATAAACAACTTCCGTAGGCCTGGCCGTTCCACGCGAAACGTTTCTGACATGATTCCAGACTGTAGAGAATGAAGTTTCATTTTCACTTGCCTTAGCCCTTCTCTTTTGCCAGAAATGGCAAAATTATCGTCAGCTTTATCGTTGTGGATAACTACTTTAAAGCTTGCAAGTTCAGTTACGATGCAGTTTAAGTCTTCCTGATGAAACTCAGAGAGATACCTTCTCATAAGTTTACTGGAACAATGGAATTGCCTTTGCCTAATGCGATTTCTTTCTACGAAGTCGTCCACTCTATTCATAGCTTCTTTCACATCCTCTCGAAACCCAGCAACATATGTGTCACTCGACTCATGTCGATACACACGGACAACGTATTCACTGTTAAGCTCTTCGCATAGTAGACGCCACTCTGGCGTTTTCAATAGATGCTGGTTCTTGTCATCCACGCGAACTTTCTTCTTCAACGTCAACTTGCTCACAAGACTCGCTGTCTTGTATGCGTGCGCAGCTGAAGTACCCACAATACGAGCCTCGTCATTCATCACGAACACAGCTTCAACGTTTTCTTTTTTTCAACTCGCAATTTACTCTTTGAATACCTTCATCCGTGCCTAAAACTTCCAAGATGCTCTTCGATACCTTTAAATTGTTTTCAACAATGTCCAAGTGTAATCTGTAGAACTTCATGATCACTTCAATGAACTGTGGTGGAAAGCCTTCAAAATAAATTTGCTTTGCTTCAGTGTCCAACTTTATCTCCAGTTCCTTTTTGTTTTCTTGAAGTTTCTCCACAAACCTTATCTTCTTCAACAAAATTAATCGTTCTTTGGAAACGTTTGTCGTCAGCTTAACATGCTCTATTCGGGTTTCAAAGCACATCAGAAGCCACTTCAAAAGCCAAGAGTTGCTTTTGATGTCTCCACGATACACTATAACAGCTTTTTTATCGTTCGGCTTCCAGTGTATTTCACTCTTTTGAGCAGACAATGCTTTCTTGAGTTGATAGTAATGTGGCGTACATGTGAGATATTCCATTACAACCGGATCGACAACCATAGAAAGTTTCTGATCAAGGAAATACTTTGTCAAGATGTTAAAGACAACATTGAGAAGGCTCTTTAGTAACTTCAGGAAGATAGGGGTCACCCACCGGATAAGGCTCTTCAGTAGCTCCAGGAAGATAAAGGTGAACAACAATATATGTCGAAGGCCCCTTTGAAATCCAAGCCAGCAGTTGCTCAGCAGCCTCTTGAAAATGGAAACCCAATCTATCTCTTCTTCCTCGACTGTAAAATAGAAGCAATATTCAAGACGACAAAGATAAATATATTGTGCCTCGTCATTTTAGTTTTGTGT
>JAEMWC010001058.1:232500-272500 GCA_016490735.1 Pachyseris speciosa | reverse complement strand
AAATGTTTGGGTGGTCGTCCACGCATTTTAGGTCGCTTGTCATCAACATGTGTAAATTTGGAGGTGTTGTCAACTGAAGCAGCGCTTAGTAGGCGGATGTACTCGAGTTTGTCCATCACTACAACCCCAGAACCTTTATCAGGCTTAGTGATAACGATGTCGTCACGTTTCTTTAAGCGATTGAGAGCTTTGACAAGAGCCTTAGGTGGATTAGGACTTGTACGCTGGATATAGTTCAAAGCGATTGAACGTAGCGTTGAGCTAGCCAGTTTCTTTTGATCTGCATCTTCCAATAATGGCTCTATTATCCAAAACGACTTCTCAAAGCTGGCTTGAATTTTCCAAAACCTCTGGCATGGATATCTAGGCGAGCATCGGGAGCTCTGTTAGCTTCGCTTGGCAGTGACTCTCCAGTAAGCTCCTGGAGAGGCGTTCAGCTGCTAGTCAGAGGCTGACAACTTCGTCTGGCGTTACCACAGGATCATGAGGGACCCCAGTTAAGTTCTACGTTTACGGCACACCTCAAACCGCGGGCAGTCACGTGACTAGTGCGTGCCGTCCCGTTCGCAGTTATTTTTTGATGCCGTTTTAACGTCAGTATGCATGTTTTCTCGTTTGTAATTTAACTCTACTTTTCCTGGCCAGGGATTTGCGGGATCCCACGTATGTAGATTGGAGATTTACAAAAACACTCTTTATTTTTCGTTTCATGTGAAATAAGGCAACTGAAAGGCAATAACTTAACTGGGGGCACAATTACGGCTATCAGTAGGTGATTTTACAAAAAAAAATTACAAAAACAAAACAAAACAAAACAAAAACAATGCTAGTCAATGTGGCTCACAGCGGTGATTTATCACTCATCTCAGTGTGAAGTAAAGTCTAAAATACCACTAACTTGTTAATTGGCTCAACTTATGATAAGTGATCGAAGCACTTCAATAAACTCATAATGTAGCAACAAGGAATTTTACAACTTAGCTGTCATTTCATGTCAAGAATAAGAAGTTACGCTTACAAAATAACCTCACCCTACTGATGGTTAAAGAAGATTTAATCCAGGCACGTGAAAACGATTTTGGGACTCGGGAAGGGTCAGGGAGGTAGGGGAATTTGGAAAATTGTGCATACTTTTATGAGAAAAAAAAGAAAAACCCTGACAACGCCCCTGCAACCGCTTGAAAAACAACGCATCCGTAAAAATAACAAATGTTTTGTCCTAAGAAAGAATTTCCCAGTATCAACGGTGTCATTTTCAGGCCATGTGCTTGACTGCCTTGTTTGCTTTTCTTCGAATTGGGGAGATAACCTACAATTCGCCTAAAGATGCGGGTGTCCCCTTGCAGGTTCATCACTTGGCCAAATTAGTAGATTCTTCAAAGCGTCTGGTGGCTCTCAAACTCACTTTCGGAAATTTTAAACATAGCTACAATCAGCGTCCATTCTCTATAATTTTGCACCGCCACAATTCTTGTTGTCCAGTACAATTCCTACTGATTATTTATCACTACGAGGAAATCGACCAGGCCCACTTTTCCTTAATTCAGATAATAGCCCAGTTTCACGGACCATTTTTGCAGAACTCCTTTCTCTTTCCATGAACGCTTGTGGGCTTGACTCTACACGCTACAAGGGTCATAGTTTTCGCATCGGGGCTGCTTCTTTTGCTGCAGAACGGGGAATGTCTGACGCTCAGATCAGAGCTTTGGGTCGTTGGAGGTCCAATGCCTTCCTTAAGTATATTAGGATACCTTCTCTTATATCTTAGCTTGTTAGAACACGCATGGCTTTTGCGGGGGAAGCCATGTGCAGGTCTGAAAGGTGATGGGACCGATTAGCAAGGGCAGCAGTCTCATCATTTTTTGGTTGCCGAGCTCTCAGGTAGTTCGGGGTTCTGCTTAGCAAGGGCAGCAGTGCCCCTTGCTCCTTGTACTAGTTTGCAGCTATTCTGTGCTTTCCACATTAATCATCTTGGTTTAGCTTGCTTCTCGAGTAAGCAGTCAGGGTTCGGAGAACAGATTGGCAAGGGCAGCTGTTCTCCCTTCCCTGCACAGGCATGTATTTCTTGTCCGGGTTCTTGACCCCGTCTATTTTGTCGCATATCTTTAATAATGGGGAATCCCCCTTTGTGCTATTGATATCTGAACTGATTGGAAAGGGCAGCAGTTCATGTTAAATTTAGCTAATAATTTTGTATTTAAGTAGTCAGGGATGGGGGAACAGATTGGCAAGGGCGGCTGTTCTCCCTGCACTGTAATAACTGGTGATTATTGTTTCGGTTCATTGCTTTTTATTTTGTTTGTTTTATTTCTCGGAGTGATTGGGGAATCCCCCTCTGTATTATAGACACTTGAACTGAATGGAAAGGGCAGCAGTTCATGTTATATTTAGCTTGTTATTTTATTTTCCAGTGTCTCGAACTGTTTTGCATGGGCAGCAGTTCTACTTTGGTGGATTTTGTTTTTCGAATATCTCCTTGCTAGTATATTTGGTGGGCTGCATTTCCCTTGGGTGAGGCGGGGCGTTTTTGTGCCCTCACCTTTACTGGGCTCAACACATTTTATAGAGCAATTATTTTTTGTAATAAATTCAAGAAAGTTTGAATGATTAAATCGGCTTTGGGCCTTTGCCCTTAGCCATTTTACTCCATCTGGGATTGTCTGTTTTTATTCTAGTGCCCAGTAAACGAGCGCGGGTATGCAGCCCACTAGTTTACAAGTCCCTAGCCTGGAGGAGGGGAGAAAGGCATAAATATAATTTTTTATACTCAACAAAATTTTCAGGTGGAGAACACTTGAAATTTAAGAGCGCCCTACCAGCCTCGATTTCATGCTGCTGAATGCTATGCGTTATTTAAATCAAAGTCTTATGACCTCCCAAACTGTCGAATTACATTGCACCCCTTCTAACTCATATTCCCTCACCGGGAGGATACTTTGTGCGAGTTTTGATGCTTTCGTTCACTCTGTAAACGTGGCACCTCCAAACTAAACCTAAAACCCACTTCACTACAACGAGGTGGGGGGGGGGGGGGGGGGGGAATTTCTTCTTCTCCTACAACGTGCTACCATCGGGAAAGGGGGATGGTGGTGTGGGGTCTTGGGTGGGGAATGGGGAAGTGAAATCGTTGAGAACAGTTAATTTGCTCTATAGTGAATTAGTGAGAGCTCTGTTTCTCCTTAGGTTCCTAAATATCCTCAGTCGAAATCAAAACGAATCTCAATTTTCCATTTGACAAAAGTCCAGAAAGTACCACGACGAAACAACCACACGAGATTTTTTTTCCCATGGCGTAAGCGCTTGTCCCTTAAATCCTGGGACTTTTATCTGAAACTCTCGCTGCCAATGTGTCAGTCAATCCGCGCGCGATGTAACTTCCGGTAAAAGAAATTTCCTGTTCGCTCTACCAGAAAACTCTTTTATAAGGAAAAATGGGGAGAGGAAAGTTATCCTGAACAGGACCGTTAATTCTAAGTTTGGTGTTTTAGCTTTTCTCGAGTTAAACAGAATGCGAGGAGCGAAAAGAAATCTTTTCGAACAATTATATATACCAATGACCTACCTCTAGTTACTAACTACTGCACGTTTGAAATGTAAGCTTATGACATGTTGATATACTTTGCTCGAGATTCAGTTTATTGAATTGAAAATGCGCTCTCTTCTGACCTTGCTAAGATCGTTAATTGGCCTACAGTAACTTTCTTTTACTTAATTAGTTTTAGTAAAACTAAGATAATGCTCACCGGATGATTTTCTATTTGCGTGCATGACACCATTGTAGAGAGAGTATACAATGCAAATTCATATATCTTGGTGTTCAACTGGACCCTACACTCTCATGGAAAGACTATATAAGCTCACTGGGAAAGAGGATTTCTTCCCACCTTGGTAATGCGTAGAGCGCGAAAGATCTTACCTCGCTCTGCTTACATTACGAGGTATACATCCTCGGAGACCCAGGGGCAGATAGTCGGGACGGGACAAAGATTCGGGACGAGCGAAAGTTTACAAGACAGTCGGGAGAGCCCCTGGGAACATTTCTTTATCGGACTAGTTCCAGAAGCTATTGAAATGCAGTTTCCTGATTGGACGGAAATTTTCTGGCAAGGAATTTTTTTCTGCCCAATCGGCGATCAGCTTATATATCGCACTCCTTTCGTGACTTCTTATACCGAGGGTCAAACGTCCAATCTGCTGTCAGCCATAGTTTCGATCACTGTATCGACACTTCGAGAAAAGTTATGATGGAAAGGGGCCCACAAAATCCAGATATCGACAAATTCAACTTCTACTCAAGCAAAAATCACTTGTAAGGAACTAGAAAAATCAAGATGAAGACCGATCGCAGGTATCGTAAACTTCACGCGAAGAGTTGTTGCAGATTGTTGACAACTCGGCCACAATTATTGTTGTTTGGTATGAGCTTTTGTTTTTCTCTGGTGTACTCACAGGCAGTGGGCCGCTCCTAAAACTTTTCGGGGCGATGGAATTTCTGTTGCACAGGCCAGGCAAGTTTACCGATCGCGCGAATGAAACGCAGCCGTTGAATTTTGTTTTGCTCACGAAATCGAACCTTCCACTGCTTACAATCTACTCGAAGTCGCGTCTCAGATGATCTCAGCTCAGTTTCGAGAGACCTTGAAATGGCCTGAGAAAATCCAGTTTAAAATAATTTACCTGTAGTCGTGGTTGTCTCTCCATCCGCTTATATTATGGCAATCATGAAAGACCAGGTTAAGTGGTTAAGGTCATTGGGCTTGAAGGCTGCTTTTGTGTGGAAAAGTACGGAGGCCGAAATCACGAACCAATTTATCAAATCAAAATCAGTTTCCCAATACTCTGACATTCTCTTGCATACAGATGCCGTTTTGACGTCGATGTGAGTTCAGATTATGCTTTTGAAATAGGTGATTACCTTGGTTAGAGTAAAACTCGAATAGAAACTACTCCAGTGTTTTGGGGGGAAAGGAATGGAAAATGGCATGTATTATGTTAAGATGAAAACAGATTTTTACAAACATCATCACTCTCATGAGCATATAGACGCTTAATGATTTCCTTACTATTGGTAGAGTTAGCATAATTTTTTGAGACCTTAGCAGATTTGTGGCAGATGTTTTGCATGATAATTGGGGTACGGTATTGACCTGATACCTTTTGTAGCATTGCAGGGCTTTCATAGCTCCTAAGAATTAGGCAGTGTGATATGGTATTGCTGAATATCTTGTGCAGTGCACTTGCTGTGATTAGCCTATTACAGGTGTTTCAGTGAATGATGATGGTAAACTGACTTGTGTTTTAGGAAATTGTTTGTGTTTTGAGAAACTGTTTCATGTGAAGGGAAACTGATTTTTGTTTTGGTAAATTGATTTGTGATTGACCCTTTTGGCCGCTGTAGAAAAGCAAAGTGAAAGACCAACAGATAACAGGTGGACAATTAAATTTTAAGAACAATTTTAAATTTTTTTGTACCCCCCTCTGAAAGTGAGGGTGTAATTTCATCTTGGGTATACTCATTGGAAATATCATTTAGTACAAGGTAGACTTCTCCGGAAGTGCTGGCAGCTGGCTAAAAAGTGGCTTCTTTAAATTTTGAGCCACCTGCTTTTCAATGAATAGTTTCCAACGTTTTTTGAAGGCTGTTTAATTTCTCATCAACAAGCCACCTTCTGTTAGATTCCAGTCAGCTACTCTAAAACCTAATAAAAACTCTGAGGCCATAAGGTTTGTGACAAATAATCACTACAATATCCAACAAATTGCATTGAAAACTTGAATTTAAAGTTACATCTCACTATCAAGAAAACTTCTAAACAAACAAAAACTAAATGAAATAACAATTTCTTATAGTTTTATTTTGTTATTTTATTGGTTTTTTTGTTTTTGTTTTTGTTTTTTTGTTTCCACTTTATCTAAATGGGATATCTTACTGAGTGACCATGTTAACATATTTTGTAACTGTATTCAGGTTATGGGTATGGTTTGTGTGTAGTGTTCTTTAGTTTAAAACTTACCTGAAAATAATTTAACTATACTTAGCCATACCATTGTATCAGCCTGTTTGACTCATTGAACTGCATAGTTGAGAATGATTTGTCAGTAGGTGGTTATCAAGGGTCTTTCGGCACAAGACACAATTACACTATGTGAGGAACTGAAAACATGGTTATTTAATTAACTGGAAGCACTCTCTCATGTTTTAAAAATTGTCAAGGAAGAGGACGGTGATAGGAAGAACCCATTCCAAAATTGGTGTGGTCTCACAGGAGAAATCATGTCTTTTCCTGGTGTACCACTGGCTTAGCAATCACAGCAACTACAACCATATCATGCAAAAATGGAATTTAATAATTGTTATATTATGGATACACTTGAGCGTTTATAAAAACAAGAGTGCATACAAGACACTAAACATCCTGCATCAACTTGTAAACAACTGTATCCGAAACTTTGTTACCTAAAAGTTGCAGCACAGTCAACATAATGTAAATGTTTCCAGCAAGGCCCACTCTAAATCATGTTTTTAAAACTTTTAAAAACTAAATTTTTAACTGAGCTCAGCACCACTGTGGTAAAAGAGTTCATGGAAAGCTTGTGCAAAAACCATGCATCTTACATGTGCACACAATTAGCAATTATCACAACTGCAAGGCAATCTGCAATATTTTTATGCACACCTTAGGAAGAAAAGCATATTGGCCAACAGATACCAGTCAAATATATGAAAACCAAAACATTGCAATGTATCACAGTGTAACTGTACACTTTCTCTAAGGCCTTTTTGTGGTCTCTCTCGAAATTGAGCTGAGACGGTCGATTGCAAGGTTCGATAACTTAAAACGCCGAGCTGTGTACTTCTCGCCCGATCGGCAAACTTGTCCTGCCCGTGCAACAGAAATTTCATCGCCCCGAAGAGTTTCATGAGCGGCCCACTGCCCGTAAGTAAATCAGAGAAAAAAGCCCAAACCTAACCACGGAAAGAGACCGAGTTACATGCTGTTCTTCGCGTGAAGTTTACGATGCCTGCGGTCGATCTTCATTTTGATTTTTCTAGTTCCTTGCAAGTGATTGTCGCTTGTTGTTTGTGGGTCCTTTGCCACCAAAATGTTCCTCGTAGGATAAATTTGTCGAACGAACGAGACAAGTGGAACCACTAAAAATATGGTCGACAGCAGATTGACCGCTTACTTGTTGGTGTAAGGAGTCACGAAAGGAGTGTGATATATAAGCTGATCGCCGATTGGGCAGAAAAAAATTCCTTGCCAGAAAATTTCCGCCCAATCACGAAGCTGGATTTCAATAGCTTCTGGAACAAGTCCGATAAAGAAATGTTCCCAGGGGCTCTCCCGTCCGTCTTGTAAACTTTCGCTCGTCCTGAATCTTCGTCCCAACCCGACTCTCTGCCCCTGGGTCTCCGAGGATGCGAGGTATATTGCAAAACACAGAAACCGCACTTACAGCTTATTCAGATAACTGTAATGTGACCTCTCAAGTGTGACCAACAGAATTAAAGCTACGCTCCGTTTTGTTTTTCTTTCTGCCACCCACTCGCAAACGATGATTACCCTTTTTCGCAACGGTTTGAGAAACCTTCGGTTTTGCAAAACATCTTCGCAACTTTTTTCTTTTAAAAAGTGTAGGTAAATGCACTCAAATACTCATAATTACGTCAGTCTGTTATCATGGGCACCCAACGAGAACATTAAACAGAATGCTTAAAATATCATTTCCTGTTTGACCAGATCATTATATATATTATATTTGAAAAGACGCATTTCTATAAATCAAGACAGACTGTTCTATTCGAAATCTTTAAGATAAAATTTAAGTCGCCTAGAGTTTAAAGAAACGGGATCGGTCTACTAATATTCAAGCTGCCGTCGCCGTGTTTTTCCAGAATACTAAGTGGCAATATTTCATCCTTCGATGACGTTTTTGCCGTTAATTCCGAAAACGATAAAGAAGTTAGTTCCCCTGTGCGTCGATGGTTTGATCATATGGTGGCCTCTCATAAAAAAAAGAACTATAGCATTCACAATTTATCCCAAATTTCTGAAGAACAAGAGGCCCTCAGAATAGATATTTCTTAGAAACTGGTTAAGATCATGTTGGCTGTGTGCTCAATATCTGCTTCAATTCAGATGATCCCGTCACTGGGCAGTGACGTTAGCCTCGCCTCATTCACCTCCACACATACACCACACACACCTGCCCTCACACACATTTAAATTTTGTTAGAACACAGAAAATATGAATAACTTGATCCATTTAATCAAACTAAAAGACGAATTATTGGAATTATTTGTGTAAATGTCTTTGTATGGTAGTCCACTACAAAGCGTTAACTACCTAAAAATTAAGCCTTTGCTGTTCGCTACCCACGCACCGCGGTAGTGCATGCACAATCGTGTAAATGTGGCGAAAATGTCAAAAGAATTGAAAATTAAACGAGACTTGCCTGTAAGTTGAAGTTTGATGAGAATTCTGCCAAATCATTAATAGTACAGCAGGGTTAACATGAGATGCGCTCGCACCACCGCGGGACAGATTTTAAAAACCATCATGATTTTATTGTGGTCACCTGAATAGACAGAAGACATACATTGTAGGCCATGCAGGGAAGGTAGAAATAAGGATGTTAAGAAGAGGTAACTGTATATATCGAGAGTTCGCCTCCAAAACAGAAATCACCGATTTCTTAATATTTTGCCAGGAGCAACCCTTTGTTTAACTACTTTAGAAAATAAGACATAAGCTTGCCAGAGAGTTTTGGTTTTTAAGAAATCGAACGAGAAATAGAATTGCCGTTTTCGCGCTGGGGTCGCCATTAAATTCAGCCGTAAACTTGTGCACATTCATATCGCTCTCAGAGAAAGACGACTTGGTGTATTGAAATTATCTTTTACCTGAATGTATGGCGTTCCCAATTCCAACGCAAAATTATTATAAAAAGAATGCCAAGAAGTGCATTTTTACGTCGGATTGGAAGCGCCCGAAGATTACTATTTTAAGTACTTTAAAATACATCTAAAAATATGACATTTTTGAAGGCAATTATCGTACTATGGTACATAGAAATCTTAAATGATAAAACATTTTTGAAAACACCTTTTCATAGTTTTACAACATATCAAAAATTCAGCATGGGCAATTGAAAAGCCGCATTTTAAGAAATATATAAGTAAAGTATGTTTACGCGTAATTGACACAACAATTGACAGAGAGAGACATTCAACTGGACCCTACACTCTAATGGAAAGACTATATAAGCTCACTGGGAAAGAGGATTTATTCCCACCTTGGTATAATGCGTAGAGCGCGCAATCTCGTACCTCGCTCTGCTTGCATTGCGTCATATACTGAAATGATTCTGCCTCTTCTCGACTATTAGGGCTATTTGGGGCCAAGGAACCAAGAAATATCTATCTATCTATCTGCATGGGCGCGCTGCCTGCATTATTGAAAGTTTCTCGGTTCACTACATAAACAATGAACTGAACAAAACACTTGGCATTTAATTGGCCAAGCCTCCAGCTCCTTCGTGATAACTGATAACTTACTTGGAACTTGCATATTGATTATATTATCTGTAAGCCGAATTGCAGAATTAACCTGCTCAAAAGGTCAAAAAAATTTCTATCTTTGCATTGCAGGAAATTATTGTATAACTCCCGTATAAAAGCAATTCTTGAATATAATACAGATTGTTATGACTACAGAAACGCTGCGCCAGAACGATACTACAAGCTAATTTTCAGGACAACTCAGTGATGCTATTTACTAAACTAGGCTGGCTTCCAATCGGCGATATCATTTGTGCAAGAAAATGATCCCTTCTTCACAAGATTTGTAGTGGTTATGGTCCGGAATGGCTTTCCTCCCATGTTAACTATGTCAAGAGTAGGTATAATTACAACAGGAGAACCTCTAGAAGACATGATCTTATTACGCCTAAGTACAGGAAAAATTCAGGCTGAGAACATTCCACTCCAGTGCCACTCATCTGTGCAACGGAACTGAATCATCTCTTAGGAATACGCTCTCACAGAGGCATTTTTAAAAGACCTCCAAAGAAAAATAATGCTGAAAACTCTGTTACTGAACATTTTCATATTAATTATACATATTAATTTATTTGTTAATGGTTACTTTAGTTTTAGATTCTTGTTTTAGATTAACTTAGGGAGGGCCATTACGTAAGCTACTAAGTCATCAGTAACTGATTTTACACTCGTTAAATAAAGTACTACTACTACTACTACTACTACTACTACTACTATTATTATTATTATTATTATTATTATTATTATTATTATTAAATGTATGCTTGTGCACAAGTGCATTAATGGCTTAGCACCTGATTATCTGAAATAGCTTTAGACATACCTCTGATGTGCACAATTAGTCCTGAGAAGTAGGGATCTGTTGCAATCACCCTTTGCTTGAACCACAAAATTCCACGGTTCCTTTATATACATTGGGGCAAAGACTTGGAATGACCTCTATAAAAATGACCACGGATGCAACCCAATTTAAAACTACCCTAGGGAATTTCGTAAATACCAGTCAATGATTTCTTTGCTGCTGTAAAACAATTAACAATTAACTGTAATGTCTTCTGTAATTATATGTATGTATTTTAAACTGTAATATTATATTATTGTAAATCCTATTAAGAGATTTGTTCGAATAAAAATACATAAATAAACAAATAAAGCCGCAATAGACAGTATTGTTAATGAAATTTATTGCACTGATTTTGAAATCACTGATGATTCTTGAAATCTGATTGGCTCTCAACAGTGCAATTTTTTCACGAATCAAACAATGTTTTTGCTCTAAATGGCGTCCGTTTTCAGACCAATCAAAATGAAAATGAAATAACATTAACCAATTAAATTTCATCGATATTGACAAAAAAGCTGTGATTTCAAAATGGGTGTAATAAAGTGGTAATTTAACTTCGTGTCGTACAATTCAGTTGGTCTGAAATCATACTTGTGATTTCAAATAGAACTCACGCTGCGCGCTCGTTTGATTTTAAAATCACGCGTATGATTTCAGACCAACTGAATTGCATGGCACGAAGTTCAATTACCATTATAAAACATTAATTGTTAATTTCCACCACTGCATAAATTTTCCAGTACATAGTCTTAAGCAGTGATAACACCGCACTTTCTGTAAGATATTTGCTCCATTCCTGTGAGACTAAAAAACAGTGGAACCACGTCATACATTCGGCCAGCTCGTCTGAATAGGGCAACCTCGTTATTACGACCATTTGTTCTCGAATGTCCCGGCGGAATGCCCACGGATACATTTTCTTGAAAGAAAACCCCGTTAATATGGCCAAATTCTTATGGCCCGTTAGTGGCGTAATTGACTGGGTTCCACTGTTGCTGTTTCTGTCAAAAAAGTCATTAAAAAAATAAATTGAATAAGAAAAGAAATAAATAAAAATATACAGGGGTGGCATAGTGGCACCGAAACACGACGCAACCAAACGCGATAACAGGGCTTCGTTCTCCCTCATCGAACACGATTGTGTTTTGCTGTTCCCTTCCCGTTGCAGAACCGGGGAGGACCTGGGGATTACAAGGAAGTTGTAAGTTCTACTGAGGCGTTCATTTGCAAATCGGCAGCAACACCATCGGAAGCTCCAAGGCCAAAGTAGACATTGAATCCTCTGAATCTTACAAGGGTGAGGCTTTTTCATCTTGTGCTATAATTCGAAATTTAGGGTATATGTTTTTGTTTGGCAATATAGCTGTAAAAGGTATATGGTACGGTTTTAAAATGCAGCCGTCAGTCGATGGAAGTTTATAATCAGCTTTTCGTAGAACGCTGTCCTAACCTGAAATCCAAAAACGATTAATGTTTCCATCATAATTAGCGAACCCTTTTTATTGGTGGGTCACACACACTCAGAATTGGCGAGAAATCAACTCAAACTTTGAACATCAAAATGTACTTTTCTTCATTTTAGCTTCTTGGAGGTCTAATATCAGGCGCTGCGCCATGCACATGTATCCGTCATGATGTCTGAGAGCCACTCGGAAGATTTTGGAAAAAGGATGCTTTTAGTCGAACGCATCCATTGTAGTTGTTTTGCTTTCCACATGTACGCGATTTAAAAAGATCGAAAACGCGACTTATTTCTGGTTTTTCTAACTCTCGATGAATTGCGTCATCCTCTATTGAAATTTATGGCAAAATAAGTGACAAATATCATAAAAGCCGTGAGGATAGTCTGCAAAAGGGTGAAACTAAAACCCTGACTTATACAAACTACCTGTTGTCTAACCTGAAAAAATCAAGATTATACAAAAAATAATGAATCCAGAGGTATTTTGCAAGACACAGTAACCACACTTACAACTTATTCAAAGAACTGTCATGTCACCTCTCAAGTGTGACCGGCACAATTAAAGCTAAGCTCCGTTTTGTTTTTCTTTTTGCCACCCACTCGTAAACGATGATTCCCTTTTTTCTCAACGGTTTGAGAAACCTTCGGTTTTACGAAACATCTTCGCAATTTTTTTTCTTTTAAAAAGTGTAGGTAAATGCACTCAAATACTCACAATTACGTCAGTCTGTTATTATGAAAACCCAACGAGAACATTAAACAGAATGCTTAAAATATCATTTCCTGTTTGACCAGATCATTAAATATATTATATTTGAAAAGGCGTAGGTGTAAATCAAGACAGACTGCTCTATTTTTTTTCTCTAGAGTTTTAAGAAACGGGATATTTCTACGAATATTCAAGCTGCCGTCGCCGTGTTTTTGCAGAATACTAAGTGGCCATGTTTCATCCTTCGATGACGTTATTACCGTTAATTCCGAAAACGAAAACGAAGCTAGTTCACCTGTGTGTCGATGGTTTGATCATATGGTGGCCTCTCAAGTTATCCCACATTTCTGAAGAACAAGAGTCTCTCAGAACAGATATTTCTTAGAAACTGGTTAATATCATGTTGGCTGTGTGCTCAATATCTGCTTCAGTTGAGATGATCACGTCACTGGGCAGTGACGTGAGCCTCGCCTCATTCAGCTCCACACGCAGAAACTGGAAGGGACGTAACACAACCCACACACATTGATCGAAAAGAGTAGGGGAATTTAGTTACCGCGCTGTCGTTCGATCTGCCCGCACACACATTTGAATTTTGCTAAAACACAGAAAATAGCTAGCTAGTTTTAAACTGAAAGTGAAGCAACATCTTAATCATCTCAGTTAATTTTCACTTTTATGAACCCTTTGATTGACTTCTTTTATTATTTATTCATATTATTTTGTACAGATCTTCATTTAAACCAGATATGCTGAACTGGAATTTCTGTATAAATAATGTTAAATAAATAAATAAACTAAAAGACGAATTATTGGAATTATTCACGTGAATTTCTTTGTAAGGTAATCCACTGCAAGGTGTTAACTACCTAAAAATTAAGCCTTTGGCTGGTCTCTATCCACGCACAGGTAGTGCATACACAATCGTGTAAATGTGGCGAAAATTTTAGAAGAACTGAAAAGTAAACTTACCTGTAAGTTGAAGTTTGATGAGAATTCTCCCAAATCATTAAAAGTACAGTATGGTTAACATGAGATGCGCACGCACCAGCGCGGAACAGATTTTAAAACTCTTTTATTGTAGTCACCTGAATAGACAGAAGACATATTGTAGGCCATGCAGGGAGGGTACAAATAGGGTATTAAGAAGAGGTGACTAAATATCGAAAATTCGCCTTCAAAACTGAAATCATTGATATCTACATATTTTGCCGAGAGCAACCCTTTGTTGAACGTCTTTAGAAAATAAGACTTAAACTTGCCAGAGGGTTTTGGTTTTTGAGAAATCTAACGAGAAATAGAAAAGCCCTTTTACTGTTTTACAACATATCGAAAATTCAGCTTGGGCAATTGAAAAGCCGCATTTTAAGAAATGCATAAGCAAAGTGAATTTACGCGTAATTGACACAACAATGGAGAGAGAATATACAAATTCAGATATCTTGGTATTGAACTGGACCCTACACTCTAAATGGAAAGACTATATAAGCTCACTGGGAAAGAGGATTTCTTCCCACTTTGCTATAATGCGTAGAGTGCGCAAGATCTTACCTCGCTCTGCTTGCATTGCGTTATATACTGCAATGAGTCTGCCTCTTCTCAACTATTGGGGCTATCTGGGGTCAAGGAACCAAGAAATATCTATCTATCTATCTGCATAGGCGCGCTCCCTACATTATTGAGTGTTTCTCGTTTCAACACATAAACAACGAACCGCAAAAAACATTCAGCATTTCATTGGCCAGGAACCAAGAAATATCTATCTATCAATCTGCTTGGGCGCGCTACCTGCATTATTGAATGTTTCTCGGTTCAATACATAAACAACAAACTGCACAAAACACTCAGCATTTCATTGGCCAAGCGTCCAACTCCTTCGTGATAAATGATAACTTACTTGGAACTTGCGTATTGATTATATGCAGTGCAGAATTAACCTGCTCAAAAGTTCAAAAAGTTCTCTATCTTTGCATTGTAGGAAATTATTGTATAACTCCCGTATAAAAGCAATTCTTGAATACTGTTTTACGGTATGGGGCAACTGCTCGAAGAAACAGTTCAACAGAATATTACGACTACAGAAACGCTGCGCCGGAAGGATACTAGATGCTAATTTTCAGGACAACTCAGTAATGCTATTTACTAAACTAGGCTGGCTTCCAATCGACGATATCATTCGTGCAAGAAAATTATCCCTTCTTCACAAGATTTGTAGTGGTTGTGGTCCGGAATATCTTTCCTCCCATGTTAACTATGTCAAGAGTAGGTATAATTACAACAGGAGAACCTCTAGAAGACATGATCTTATTACGCCTAAGTACAACAAAAATTTAGGCTGAGAACATTCCACTCCAGTGCCACTCATCTGTGGAACGGAACTGAATCATCTCTTAGGAATACGCTCTCACAGAGGCATTTTTTAAAAGACCTCCAAAGAAAAATAATGCTGAAAACTCTGTTACTGAACATTTTTTATATTAATTATACGTATTAATTTATTTGTTAATGATTACTTTAGTTTTAGATTCTTGTTTTAGATTAGCTTAAGGAGGGCCATTAATGAAAACTACTAACTTATCAGAAATTGATTTTACACTCGTTAAATAAAGTATTATTATTATTATTATTTTTATCATTAATTGATGCTTGTGCACAAGTGCATTAATGGCCTAGCACCTGATTATCTGTGATAGCTTTAGACATACCTCTGATGTATACAATTAATTCTGAGAAGTAGGGATCTGTTGCAATAACCCTTTGCTTGAACCACAAAATTCCACGGTTCCTTTATATATATATCGGGGGAAAGACTTGGAAAAACACCATAAATCTATAAGAATGACTACGGACCCCACCCCATTTAAAACTGCCCTAGCAAATCTCGTAAATACCAGTCAATGATTTCTTTGCTGCTGTAAAACAATTAACAATTAACTGTAATGTCTTCTGTAATTATATGTATGTCTTTTATGCTGTAATATTAAATAAATGTAATCCTATTAAGAAATTTTGTTCGAATAAAATAAATAAATAAATAAATAAAGCCGCAATAGAGAGCCATGTTATTAAAAATTCATTGCACTGATTTTGAAACCACAGGTGATCCTTGCAATCTGATTGGCACACGACAGTGCAATTTTTTCATGAATCGCTCTATTTTTTTTGCTTTAAATCGCGTCCGTTTTTAGACCAATCAAAATGAAAATGAAATAATATTAACCTTCAAATTTTATTAACCAATCAAATTTCATAGATATTGACAAAAAAGCTGTGATTTCAAAATGGGTTTAATAAAGTGGTAATTGAACTTTGTGTCGTACAATTCAGTTGGTCTGAAATCATACTTGTGATTTCAAATAGAACTCACGCTGCGCGCTCGTTCGATTTCAAAATCATGCGTATGATTTCAGACCAACTGAATTGCATGGCGCGAAGTTCAATTACCATTGTAAAACATTAATTGTTAATTTCCCCCACTGCATAAATTTTCCAGTACACAGCCTTAAGCAGTGATGACACCGCACTTTCTGCAAAATATTTCCTTCATTCCTGTGAGACTAAAAAGCAGTGGAACCACGTCATACATTCGGCCAGCTCGTCTGAATAGGGCAACCTCGTTCTTACGGCCATTCGCTCTCGAATGTCCCGGCGGAATGCCCACGGATACATTTTCTTGAAAGAAAACCCCATTAATATGGCCAATTCTTATTGCCCGTTAGTGGCGTAATTAACGGGATTCCACTGTTCCTGTTCCGGTCGAGAGTGCCGTTAAAAAAATAAATTGAATAAGAAAAGAAATAAATAAAAATATACAGGGGTGGCATAGTGGCACCGAAACACGACGCAACCAAACGCGATAACAGGGCTCCGTTCTCCCACATCGAACACGATTGTGTTTTGCTGTTCCCTTCCCTTTACAGAACCGAGGAAGACCTGGGGATTACAAAGAAGTTGTAAGTTCTGCTGAGGCATTCATTTGCAAATCGGCAGTAACACCATCGTCCGAACCTGAAATCCAAAAACGATTAATGTTTCAATCATAATTCGCGAGCGCTCTTGATTGGTGAGTCACACACACTCAGAATTGGCGAGAAATCAACTCAAACTTTGAACATCAAAATTTTAGCTCCTTGGAGGAATAATGTCAGGCGCTGCGTCGTGCACATGTATCCGTCATGATTTCTGGGAGCCACTCGGAAGATTGTGGAGAAAGGATGTCTTTATTCGCCCGCATCCACTGAGCTTTGTATGCTTTCCACATGTACGCGATTTAAAAAGATCGAAAACGCAACTTATCATGGTTTTACTAACTGTTGATGAGTTGCGTCATCCTCTGTGGCAATTTATGGTACAAATCAAGCCATGAAGATAGTCTGCAAAAGGGTGAAACTGAACCCTGACTTATACATACCACCTGCTTCCTAACGTTAAAATCAAGATCATACAAAAAACCCCCAAACAAACAAACAAAAAAAGACCACAGAGGTATTTTGCAAAACACAGAAACGAGACTTAGAACTTATTCAAATAACTATCATGTCACCTCTTAAGTGTAACCAGCAAAATTAAAGCTAAGCTCCGTTTTGTTTTTCTTTTTGCCACCCACTCGAAAACGATGAATACCCTTTTTGTCAACGGTTTGAGAAACCTTCGGTTTTACGAAACATCTTCGCAATTTTTTTTCTTTTAAAAAGTGTAAAAAATTGCACTCAAATACTCATAATTACGTCAGTCTGTTATCATGGAAACCCAACGAGAACATTAAACAGAATGCTTAAAATATCATTTCCTGTTTGACCAGATCATTATATATATTATATTTGAAAAGACGCATTTGTGTAAGTCAAGACAGATTATTCTATTCGAAATCTTTGGGGTAAAATTTAAGTCGCCTAGAGTTTTAAGAAACGGGATATTTCTACAAATATTCAAGCTGCCGTCGCCGTGTTTTTCCAGCCTGAGAATACTAAGTGGCCATATTTCATCCTTCGATGGCGTTTTCACCGCTAATTCCGAAAACGGAAACGAAGTTAGTTCACCTGTGTGTCGATAACTTGATCATAAGGTAGCCTCTCATAAAAAAAAAAAAAAAGGACTATAGAATTCACAAGTTATCCCAAATTTCTGAAGAACAAGAGGCCCTCAGAACAGATATTTCTTAGAAACTGGTTAAGATAACTTTGGCTGTGTGCTCAATATCTGCTTCAGTTCTGATGATCACCTCACTGCCCAGTGACGTGAGCCTCGCCTCATTCACCTCCACACGCAAAAACTGGAAGGGGACGTAACACAACCCACACTCATTAATCGAAAAGATTAGGGGAACGTTGCAACCGTGCTCTCGGTCGATCTGCCCTCACACACATTTGAATTTGGCTAGTTTAAAACATAGAAAATATGAATTAATTGATCCATTTAATCAAACTAAAAGACGAATTATTGGAATTATTCCCGTGAATTTCTTTGTAAGGTAGTCCACTACAAGGCTTCAACTACCTAAAAATAAGCCATTGGCTGTCCGCTACCCACGCGCGGATAGTGCATGCACAATCGTGTAAATGTGACGAAATCTTTAAAAGAATTGAAAAATAAACGAGACTTACCGGTAAGTTGAAGTTTGATGAGAATTCTGCCAAATCATTAATAGTGCAGTAGGGTTAACATGCACGCACCGCCGCGTGTCAGATTTTGAAAACCATTTTGTGGTCACCTGAATAGACAGAAGACATAAATGTAGGCCATGCAGGGAGGGTACAAATAAGGGTGTTAAGGGCATGTTAACCCTACTGCACTATTAATGATTCTCATCAAACTTCAACTTACAGGTACGTCTCGCTTAATTTTCAATTCTACCAAATTATTACTTTCATTCAGGTTACCACGAGATTTTAAAGCAGTGATCACAAAATGACAAAACACCCCAAATCTAAGCTGGACATCAGCTAAATACAATTTTAATTCTACAAAGCGACAATGTATAACAATCTATACACCTATTCAAGAACTGATAAACTCATCTGGTTTGTTAAAGCAACAGGCTTGTTGTAAAACTTGCGAAATGTGGACTCCTCAGTTCAGCCGGCTGTAGCTAGGATAACATCAGTAGAAACAGCTGTAGCAGCTTTTCTTGTCGAGGTACGTCTAGTGCTATTGGCAGTAAAAAACTCTGTTTTGATGCCCGCCTGGCCTAACATAGTTTTGATCCAACGCCCAATAGTGGGCGAGGTTACTGCTTTAAATGGTTTGATGTATGGCACAAATAATCTAGTCGATTTCCTTAAATTGTTAGTGGCTCTAAGATAGTGATTCAATTTTCATCAACGCACAGTTCCTTTACTGGATACTTTTAAAGGCATACATTCCCGAATGCTTACCCAGGCCAGTCCTGCTTAAGGTACTCCGGTAGGGCGAAATTGAAGCACTCCCCATTCCTCTGCATGTACCTGTCTGATGTATCCAAGTATGAGTATGACAACATCCATTCAAGATCGAAGTTTAAATCTCGAGACTACCGATATCAACTTCAATTTGCTGGAATCTGGAATGTGGGCTGCTGATAACCAAATTTTTGCCAATGGCCCAACTCCGATTTCTCCAGTAACGGAGTTACATTCTAAAGATTTGAACCCCCCCCCCCCCCCCAACTTAAGGCATTAATTTATTTGTTTTGCCACACTACAAATAACATTATAATGATAGAATGGTAACGATGTGAGCGTCATTCAACCTTGTTTGAATGAGGACTTGCAAAATATCAGCAAATGGCTGATCGGAAGTAAACTGACACTGAATATCACTAAGACCGAGTTTATGCTAATCGGCTCCAGACAAAAGCTTAGCACTCTAACTGCATCTCCCGCTCTGATCATTAACGGTTCCACCTCAAGCAGTTTAAGGCCTGAGTCAGGAGCGTTTATTTGATAAAATTGTTTTTCTCGTAATATAACAATCCAGAGGAATGGCAGTGAAAAGTAATTCCACACATAAAAAGTTCTCATCGCCCTTAACATTTTCAAGTAAAATAGACGTTATCATAGATCACGTGATGCGTCACGTGACCATTTCATTGAAAAAATCACTTTTTTGAGGAGTAGGTGACTTGTGTAGGATATAATATCGAATAAAAACGCGTTTCTTATTCATATTAATCATTTTCAACATCTCACGTTTGGAGTGACCGTCCATCGCTCTCAACAAAAACGTTATGAAGGCAAAGGTCATTTTTCTGCCCAGAATTCAACCTTTGGCTGTTAATAATTTAAAACTAAAACTCATGAACAATCACTCTAAGCGTAGAAAGTTAGATATGTTGGATTTCCATTGGAAACGCTGATTTGTTAATCTGTAAACATGAAATCCGCCACCAAATCTCTGATTTAGGAGTTTTTCAAATTTTGATCACGTGGCTGGTCACGTGATTGAAATTATACGTTAAGGCAAAAGACGACAACAAGATTTATCTTCAGGGAAAGTTTTATCCTATTCTAGGCAATCTGGAGAAAGATATTGGCAATCAACCATATTTCTGAACATATTTCGAAACCCAGGCCTTAAACTGCTTGAGACCATGGCCCAAGTTTCAACGACTAAATCCTTGGGGGTTCTTATTGATACAAACCCTTCTTGGGGCAGCCATATTGATATGCTGGCTAACAACAATTGCCTCTGGTATTACAGCCATCAAACGGGGCCAGGCAATTTGTCCCCCAAGGAACACTGCATCTCAGCTACAAAGCTTTAATTCAACCGCATTTCGATTATTGCAGTGTTGTTTTGGGAAACTGTACCATAAAAATGGCGAAAAAACTACAAAGACTTCAAAATCGTGCAGCGCGGACTCTAATCTTCTAAAGCTATAAGAGGGTGTGAATGGGGTTGACCGACTAGCGTCAAATGGCGAAAAATATTAATGACTACCTACAAAACGAGGAAAAAAATACCGACTGGCAACAAATAAATTTTAACCGACAACCGACATGGTCCGACGTTATAGGGATGTTTGTATTCAGAAAGAACAGCATTTTGAATTTATTTCTAGCTTAGGAAATGTCCAGATCCTTTGGTGGGCTCTAATTAACCAGACGTATTACCACATTAATTCCAAATTTAATCTATTATAGAATTTCTTGTCTTCAAATTACTTTAACGACATGGGATCCTCCTTTTCGGGGAGCACCGGGGGCTCATTTCAGGAACAGCGGCTCGTAATTGAGCTGACGAGACGCCCTGCTGTCTCATTTCTAGAACAGCCGATCGTAATCTAGCCGGAGAGACGCCCTGCTGTTGTTGTATTTTCACTGCGCGTCGCTTGTACATGCGGTCAAAGTGTGAAAACGGAAGGAGTGACAGGTCGCATAGTCCCTACCAGAGTAAAATATACTTTGAGACCTTTTATATTTTGGCTACAGTAACGAGAAGATCCTTTAAGGATTTCCCTTTCTTATATGAAAGGATTAGTGGTTGTTTTTCTGTTTAAAGTGGTACTATGATAAAATTTTTACCCCTTAATATTTTCGGTGTATCACTGACATAGAAGTCCATGAAAGAATAAAAATGCCGTTTACCGTTTCCAAATATCAGCATTAGTTCCGGAGATATTTAAGTTTGAAAAATGTGTAAAATATGCAAATAAGATTACTGATGACGTCAGACACTCAACCCAATGTTATATCAAGTATATAAATAGAGCTATCTCTGTTAATTTGCAGCACAGACCATTGAAACTTGGTAGGCTAATAGTTCTACAGGAAACACACCTACGGCTGTAAAAAATTCTGTTCCCATGGCAACTCACTCTTTTCCAGGCCCCACCCATTTGATTTCAATATGTTAGTGATTTTCAGGTCAAAAAACATTAAATGAGGCCACGTCAGAGATATAGGCCGTGAATTTGAAAGTTGGGTGATGTGAATTTGCTTGTTCGATGAAAGTTTCAATGTCGGATTTACTTATGTCCCTTAGGGAAAAGAAGTCGTCACAATGTAGCGTTTCTAAACTGTAGGTTTAAAGACGATTTTGCTTAGGATTTCGGTTTCAATCTTTGCCATGAATATGTTGGCAAAGGAAGCAGCCATTTTCGTTCCCATAGCCGTCCCATGGATTTGAAGATATTGCTTTTCATTGAATTGGAAAGAATTTTCTTTGCGAGCAAGCCTAAGCTTTTCTCGGAGGTAGTGTGTCGGTGGAGAGGGCTGTCTTTGTAAAAAAATGTCGTATGCTGTGCATACTGTGTCAATACCCTCGCTTTGCGGTACATTTGTGTAGAGACTTGTGACGTCTATCGATACAAGGAATGTGCGGTTTTTAACCTTTGTGCTTTCAATAAAGTTTATAAAGTCAGTTGTGTCTTAAAGGTCTTTAAAGTATGACTTTTGTGACTAAGATATTGGTGGAAACAGTGTGTCGACAAAAGACGAAATTCTTTCTGTTGGTCCATCAGCTTACAAAATTACGTATCCCAAGGACTAGAGTGGGCGTTTCACTCTGTCTAATTTACTTCTCTTGATTTACTTTGATGCCCTGTAATTGACAGGAAAACAAATTCACATCTATAATACTGAAAGCTTGGTGAATTTTATCGGTATACTAGATTTGCAAACAAAAGTGGGGTAGATGATCACCTTGCTAAAAAAAAAATCAGAGTTAACGAGGTTTAAGTGCAATCAAATAATGAATTATTACAAGTTTTATACTTCGTCTAGAGTTAAAAGTCTTAACACTGCGCAAATTACATAATGAATGTGAATAATTAACTTGCATTTTGAATTATTAACTGAGATTTACCGACAACCGACAAAGGTCAAAAATTTTAACCGACAACCGATAAAGTGATGAAATTTTAACCGACAACCGACATTCAGACCCTCCTATAAACGCTGATGCATCGCAATTACAGTAATAGCCCGCGTATAAGAACTTGGGTTTTAAGAACCTGTTAGGCTAAAAGTTTCATTTTAAGACCCCTCCACATAAGAACCTATTAAGGCTAAAATTTTAAGTTAGGTTCTTATCAGTGGGGTTCCTGTAAAGGTGTATAGGTAGAAACTGCTGAATGGGTTTCTTTGTCATGTTTTGTTAAGGACATATACTGTACCTGCACTGAACTGCCTATAGGCATTGCTCTAATGGTACAAATAAATGATTTAGACTGTATTATGAGATGATATTTATAATATATGTAGTATATTCAGATGAAATTCATATGAAAATATAAGAACCTCTTTTAAGAACCTTGGTAGTCTAAATTTGCTTTAAGTACCATTTATATAAGAACCTATTTAGGCTAAATTGGAAAATTCAGGTTATTATACGTGGGCTATTACTGTATTTGAAAGTCTAAAGTGGACAAATCTTAGTACTCAGCGTAACATTCAGAAAGCCTTAATGGTTTTTAAATTTCTCAAGGGCCTTGCTCCTGATTACCTAAGTTCCAAGTTTAGAAATCGATCCGATGCTGTTCCATATACTATTCGAGATTCTGTAAATAAACTTGCTATTCCCTGCACATCCATGCTCAAATTATCTTCGTAATAGCTTACGCTACAGCGGTGATGTTCCCTGGAAAAGGCCTCCTCAAAATTTACGGCAAGCAGAATCTCTGACTCGATTCAAGGCACTTTTAAATGATTACTATAATGACAAATAAGGCACGGCATTCATGGAAAACAGGTTTTTAATACAGTTAACAATCATAACCTTGTAATTAGCAACATTTCAATTAGTAGTAGAAGTAGTGGTAGAAGTAGTGGTTGTAATTAGTATTTAGAAATAGTAATATAAATTGTGACCCTCCATGGGATTTTTATGCTTAAGGTGAAAGCACGCTCATAACACGCTTCCACTTAAAAACAAAAGATTTTTTTTAGCACGCTTTAGCACGCTAAGACACTTACCTCATTAGCAATTTATTTTGTTTCTTAGGACTCACTTCACCCAATGAAGCGTGAGCAGACAAACAATAAAGCGAGTTAAGTTTTCAAACAAAAGTTCCGTGCAAAATAGCACAGCACAGTAAGCGTGTCAGGAGCGCACACAAAGCGTGTCATTTAAGATTATAAAAAATGTTACTACCTTACCGTGCCGCCCTTGCTGTCTGACACCGAAACAACCAGCAAAAAGGATACACAAGTAAGATTTTTTTCTTGTAATTTAAGCTCAACTTCACACGCGGTAGCCGATAACGTGAGCTTATGTTTTTTAATTCTTTGCAATCAGTTAGAACGGTAGTTGTCAGATTATTACTAAGATTTATAACACACAACCGTTTTTGTCTCATTTTATTCCCCCTAGTTACTAGCGTGTCCTATCGCTGTCCAACACGAAGAGTGCTACAATTCGCACACTAAGTGTGTAATCAGACACGCTTAAAGTGCACGTAACCCCAAAATGTTTTTCATCTTAAATGATTCGTCTCTGAATCAGAAGCATAACCGTGAAAAATTTGATTCTGTGCCCCGGTAAAGTGTCTAAATTACAACCCAAAACGCCGCCATTTTGTTTCACGGCCGAGTTATGGGGAGAATGGGTTCAGCGCTTGTATGACGTCATCCCGGGAAAGGACGTTCTGTTCTGTGAAGGAAGCTCAACAACTTTAACTCTGAGGGCAAATAAGACACGATTTTAACCGATAATTTATATTCATAGTATTGTCACATGTAACATTTCTCTCCTAAGAGAAGATTTGATGTTTTGCAAACGAATTAGGCAAAAACTGACCGGCTGTTACTGAAATAAACATATTCCCATCGGCTGATCACACAAGCATTTTATGCCCTTTTTTGCGGTGAAAATTCCAATGAGTCCGTTCAGTGAAAAGATCTCTTTAAAACTTGTTTATTGTATAGCAATGCAACCCAAACATGTGCGTGTCCCATGTTTTCAATGTATCGGGATATTCGGTCAAACGTCTTTGGTTGGTTCGCTAACGTCTGAAAAGTCAGTTCGCAAACGTTCGATAGTCAGTTCGCAAATGTCTAAATATCAGTTTTATGGTGCCAACGATGACTTAAGTTTAATCAGACTGTGATAGTGTTTAGCCTCCGGAAATCTAGAAATCAAAGATCTAAAATTGTTATCGACCCACGTAAGGAACATTTATTTCGGACTTAATACAAACATATTATTTACTAGATTTGTTCATGAAGCAATGACTTTCATAGATATGGAAGTTTTCCGAATCCACCATTTACTTCTAGGAAGAGGGTTAAGACAATATGATTTCAAAACTGGGTAATTCGAGATAACAAAACATTGTATCGCGAGTATTTTTAAAACAATGGCGTATTTGCATATCCCACCTGTTTAAACGCACATTCTCTGTTCTTTGTGACACTTATCGCGCTAAATAAACAGCACAAACACCTCCACTACGGAAATGTAGGCTAATGTTTTTTCTCGGTTTATCGTGTGCCTTTAATATTACCAAGTCTTTTACGGAATGGAATGCAATCATTTATTCATAATATAATGTAAACTTAACGAAAATACTACAGCTAGCTTAACTTAGGCGTTGATAATATTAAATTAAGACTTATATGTAAACTTAACGTGTTTCTTATACACACTATTGATTTGGCGATTCCAAAATGCTAACACTAGCCTAAGTTTATATGTATTGCAGGTAGGATTTCTCGAAAAGCCAGCCACAAGGCCTTCTCGATGTCGAGGGTAACCTGTTGTACTGCTGGTTCATTCGGCAACAACTCGATGAGTCTCCTTATGTATTTATTTATTTATTTATTTATTTATTTATTTAAGGATTTGTACAAGCAGTACCCGTGCAAAAACAATAGGACATAAGTCCCCTACTAGGTTTAAGCACCAACCCAACCCTCTCCTAAAATTTTAACTTAATAATATAAATAGACTAAATAGGCTGCTTAACAAGTGCACGCAGTAAGGGTATTTACCCGGCGACATTTAGGACAAATTATTTTAAAGGTACGAAAGTTGTCGCCATGAAAAACGTTGAAAAGTCTCTTGAAATAAAACGATTAAATTTTACGCTTAAATTCCAAAAATTTGCTATCATATTAAAATAGAAGTCCCGAAAAGTTGATATACGATTATTATTAATCTTTAAGTTCAGCCCTGAGAACGCTTGACGCGTCTGACTCGTAACAAAGGAAAAATAGTAATTAAATGAACGAGTTAGATCAACATGACCATGAAGACATTTAAAAAGAAAATCAAGTCGAGATATTCAAGCCGATAATTAAGCGGCAATAACTTCAGTTTGATTAAGCGATCCTTATAACATAAGTTACTACTATTTTTTAGTATAAAGCGTGTAGCTCCTCTTTGCACTTTTTCAACTAAGAATAAATTGCTGATAACAGACTGAGGTGCCCATAACTGAGAGCAATAGCAAAAGTGTGAACGCACTAATGATCAGTAAAGACGCAACAGCGCAACACTGCCAACAATTCCTGCGCAGCTCCTTCTAATAAAGCCCAGTAACCTATTTGCTTTAGCAACTATCATGAGTATATGATCCTTCCAAGAGGTGTCATTTACGACAACTACCCCCAAATCTTTTTCAGTTGAGACAACCTCTACATCTATACCATTTATACTATAGCTACGATATGGACTAATACGCTTCCTAGATATACGCAGATTACTGCACTTTGTAGGCTGAAAATACAATTCATTTGACAATGACCAAGTTGTAAGCGAAAATAAATCTTGCTGCAAATTCGAAAAATCAGCATCATTATTTATGATCCTATAACATTTAGAATCGTCAGCAAACATAGCCAGCGTCGCACTATTAATTACATTTGGCATGTCACTTACAAATAATAGAAAAAGAATCGGTCCAAGAAGTGACCCCTGGGGTACACCTGATCCAACGTCAGCCCAATTACTGAAAGTTCATGATATGATATGATATGATATGATATGATATGATATGATATGATATGATATGATATTTAATAAAGATTTCAAAAACACATTTACAAACGTGACTGATCCGCAAATAGCACTGGCTAATCTAGGCGGATCAGTCATTTATATATAAGGAATTAAAAAAAAATTAAATAATTAAGTCACTAAACTATTACAATATTACTGTAAGATATGTATTAGATTACTACATTACGCTAACTGATTTACTGCATTACGTTAACTGGCAGAGACAATTTTCATGAAGTTACAAGTTAAAGAAAAGGAAGAAAGAAATAGTACAAGCAAAGCAGACTGGAAAGTAGAGAAGGGAAAATTATGGTATACGTCTGTAAGCGAAGTATATAGCTATATGGCACAGTAATTACTGGTATTGAGTTTCAATATTAGAGAATGGGCGTCAACATAATAGTCCTCAATCCCAAGTACAGTTAAAAGCAACTGATGAATTTTTCTTTTAAATGCTCTTTTCGTGAGCTTACGCCAGACAGAGTGTAGACAATTCCATAACCTTGTACCAAAGGCAGAGAAAGACTTGAGTTTCACATGCAATCTAGATTTTTGTACATAAAAATTATCTGCGGAAGAGAAACGCGTATTATATGCATGAACGTCAGATGAATGAATAAAAAGTTCGCGAATGTTCCTAGTTGTAGAACTAGTAGAAACATCATGCATAATGGTGGAAACCGTTTCAAAGTAGAACATATTAACAGGTAGGATGTTCGAGGCAACATAAACCTCCTCAATGCCGAAACATGCAATTTCACTAAAGAGTTTTTACTCACCCTACAAAGCTACTCCTTTATTCCAACGATTGATAAACCAACTAGAGTATACAGCAGCTCGGCCACGCTAATTGACAATATTTTTGTAAATAAAAATTGCGGGAAAATCACAAGTGGCAATATAATCTCGGACATAAGCGATCACTACTCTCAATTTTGTTTGACTGAATTCTCCTGTGAAAAGAATCTCCCCAAAAAGACTATGGTGCGCGACTTCTCTAGGTTCTCAGAAGAGGATTTTAACTCTGAATTAGTGCAAGTCGATTGGGAATCGATTCTTGCAAGAACACAAGGAAATATTGATATCGCTTTTTCAAAATTTTATAACAAACTTAACAAACTAGTAAATAAACATGCTCCGCTCAAACTTTTATCAAAACGTAAATTGAAGCAATACTCGAAACCTTGGATTACTAAAGGGTTACTCAAATCTATAAAGATTAAGAACGCTCTATTCGCCTCATGCAGGGGATATCGAAACATGAATACAAATTCTATAGAAACAAAATTACAAGCCTAACTCGACATAGTAAGAAGCTTTATTACCACACATATTTTACACAACATATGAACGATATGAAGAAAACATGGACTGGAATCAAAGAGGTAATGAACCGCAACAAAAGAAAGTCTAAACCCATTGTTGGCCTTAAACGACTGAATGGGATTGGTGTGACGCGTAACCCAGCGGAACTTCCGAATGTGCTAAATGATTTCTTTTCTACGGTTGGCCAAAAATTAGCGGCAAATGTACCAGATAGTAATTGTCACTATAACGAATACTTAACAAAAACTAATTTCACCAATTCCTTTTTCTTTGAACCGGTCATTTCATCAGACATTGAACTAGAAATCTCGCACCTCCCATCAAACAAGGCTTATGGGCTATATTCGTGCCCTATTCGCGTTCTGAAATGTGCAAAGAGCATACTCTCTTCACCCTTAGCTGAGCTCATCAACCTCTCTGTTCAAGCTGGAAAATATCCTTCCAAGTTAAAACATGCAAAACAGGTGACGATGAGACAGACCCCAGCAACTACCGTCCTATTAACTTAACTTTAAACTAAACCATTTATAACCACTCTTTGACGCCTTCCAGTCAGGTATGAGTAGAACCAGGAGAGTAGGGGGTCATCGATTCCGAACGTTTTTAGCTTCGATACGAGCTTTGCCGGGCACACAGAATCGAAAGCCTTGGCAAAGTCCAAGTAAATTATGTCTGATTCTAGTCTGCGGTCCAGTGTAAGACCAATGTCATAGAATACTTCAATGAGCTGAGTAACGCAAGACTTGCCCTTTTGAAAACCATGTTGAAAAGGATACAAGATCTTCTTAACGTGAGGGACAAGGCGCGAGGCCACACACCGCTCCTGAACTTTAGAGATCACTGGAAGTAACGACACCGGGCGATAATTTTCGACACCCTCTCTTTTCCCTTTTTTAAAAATTGGAGGAATATTTGCTTTTTTCCAATCTGATAACTGAAAGCCTTTAGTGTCCAATGAACGAAGGATGTCCAAATTTCATCAACTGAAACTGTGACATGAGATAATTGTTCAGTAACGCCTGGAAGAATTGGCGCGTTCGGATCAATTTCACACTTCGAATGATCCTTGTAAATAGATTTGAAAACGTCATTAAAGGCTTCTGCCCGTCCACGATCATCAGAGAATTAGACACCATTGTAGGTTACTTGGTCAGGTATTGGCTTTTTCTTGCATTTGAAGGAAAAGAACGACCAAAAACGCTTAGAAGTCTCATGGATTTCATTTGATATCCCTTTAACGTACTTTCTCCTTTCATAACGAAGTCGACTTTTAATTTGTTGCCTTAACTTGCGGAATTTTTCCACTTGTTGAGGAGATTTTGAGTTCTTAATACGCCGCCATAAGGTCCTCTTCTTGTTGATATCCTTCGCTAAGTCCTTTGATATCCATGGAGGACGATTTGAATGTTTGTAGTTTACCTTTGAGACGAAGGTGAATAGTTTGGGACGAATGTTTATAGTTTACCTTTGGGACGAAGGTGTCTCCTCAATACCTGAAAGCGAATTAAGAGGGGTGAAAAGTCAGCGAGAAGTGTAAGTACGAACATTGAGGTCTACAGACCTTAAAGTTTTCTAGCTTACATATTCAGATGCTATATTCCGTAGCTTTGCAAAATACACCCAAACATTGTATAACATAAGAGGTGGTCATAACAAAATAGTACCTTTTTATAATCCGTTCCTTTCTTGTTAGACATAAGAACAAATGCCAGTGGCACTTGTTAAGCACATTCTCCGGATCTAACAAATGCGTTGACGCTGAGAAGCTGTTTGAACGGATGCCGCACAATCTTGAACGTACCATCCACGTACCAGGACTTCGCACTGGCCAATACAATTTTTGCTGCCCTTTTCTGGCAAATATCAAGTGGCGTCGGTCCTTCACCTCTACATCTGCCTGGAAAAATCCGTCTGGAACGCATTCTTCCACTAGCTCGAAAATTTATGTCTCTCGGATTTAATTTAATTTAATTTAAAACTTATAAGGCGCAAGTATCTATATAAATATATTCAAATGCGCCATACTAATAATAATAATAATAATAATAGTAATAATAATAATAACAACAATAACAATAATAACAACAACAATAACAATAACAATAAAATAACTGATATATAGAGTAAAAATCTTATGGCTAAAATTTAAAAAAAGATACATGTAGTCTAAACTAAAAAAGATATGATCTTATAATCTAAGTGGTATAAAATGCCTTTTTAAAAAGGTGAGTCTTCAAATTTCTCTTAAAAGTGTCAATAGAAGTGGATTCCCTGATATATCTCGGCAGAGCATTCCATAACTTAGGTGCGGCAAACACAAAGGCCCGTTCACCGAGAGTAGCCTTGGGCTTAACATTCCGGTAACTAAGCAAGGTACTGTCGCTCGAACTTCTTAAGTTGTATTTAGACACAGGCTTAGAAATAATTAAAAAGCTTAAATACGAAGGTGCTAGTCCACTAAAAATCTTAAAAACAATCAATAAAATTTTAAATTCAATTCTAAACCTCACAGGCAGCCAATGTAAATCCATTAATAAAGGAGAAATGTGACAATATTTAGTTTCATTACAAATCAATCTGGCACACATGTTCTGCACACGTTGTAGCTTGTTAAGTTGATACTCTGGCAGACCGTATAAAAGACTGTTGCAATAATCGATTCTACTTGAAATAAAAGCATGAACCAAAGTCTTGGTGTTGTCTTTAGATAGATACTTTCTTATGCGTCTCAGATTATACAAATAATAAAAAGTAGAGTTACATGTTTTTGAAATATGGGTTGCCATCGTCAGCTTAGAATCAAACCACGAGCCCAAGTTCCTTGCAGACAACACAGGAGTGATAGTTGCAGCCCCAACACGAAGGGTATTGATAGATACCTTAGCAAGTTGTTGCGCTGTGCCAATGATTATGAATTCAGTTTTATCATCATTAAGTTTCAATTTGTCGTTCAGCATCCAGTTACGAATGTCCTCAATACACCTTTCAACCCTAGCCAAGGCGGCCTCTTGATTTGCGATATCATTAGGACAAAAGGATAAATAAAGTTGGCTATCGTCAGCATAGCAATGGATCTCTAAATTATGTTTGTCTACAATTTCAAATATTTTGCTAGCATAGACAACAAACAGCAAAGGCCCTAGGCACGAGCCTTGAGGTACGCCGCATTCCAAATCGAACTTCATTGAGAGTGTGCCGTCAATTGAAACTTGTTGAGTTCTGCCACTTAAGTATGATGCAATCCAGGACAGTGCCGTATCCCGAACTCCAAATGCGGACCTAAGCTTCTCAAGTAAGATACCATGATCAATGGTATCGAAAGCCGCGCTCAGATCCAACAGAACCAGCAAGGTGACATGCTGACTATTCATGTTTAATAAAATATCATTTTTTACTTTCAAGAGAGCGGTTTCCGTGCTATGAAACTTACGATATGATGATTTTAACATGGGAAATAAGTTATTCGTGCTGATGTGATGCTGAAGTTGTTTGCCTACCGCACTCTCAGCCAGTTTGGAGATGAATTGTAGATTGCTCACAGGTCGATAATTTTTTGGTTCTAAGCCATCTTTCTTAAGTAAAGGAAAAACCAGGGCATTTTTCCACGCTAATGGGAAGACACCATGCTCGAGAGAATAGTTGATGATCTTAGTAATTACGGGAAGAAGAATATCCAAGCAATCGAAAACAAGATTTGTAGGAATCGGATCCAAGGAACAAGTCTTCTTCTTGGATGCACGAATCAAATCGTGCACCTCCTCCTGAGATAATAAATCAAACTTGGAGAGAGGGAGATCAATTTTGGAGTCATTGAAGTCCACTCTACAGACTTGTGGTGAATGATTATCGAGGTTGGAACGAATATTAGCAATCTTCCTAATGAAAAAGGTGCCCATCTCGTTAGCGAGTTGCTGTTTGTCCACAGGACAGGAGTACTTGCAATGTTCAAAAGATTCTTGCTTACTTTGAAGAGATGTTTGAGATCATTACCATTATTGGAAATGAGATCACTGTAGTAGTCCTGCCGAGCCTTGTTCATTAGAAAGGTCACAAAGTTCCTACTTTTCTTGAACAAAATGAGGTCAGACTGACATCTCGTAAATCTCCATTTTCTCTCCGCTTTCCTACGTTGACGTTTAGCTTCGATGATATCATTATTGATCCAAGGAACATTGGGTCGAAATAAGACTTTCTTCGATGTGATTGGAGCATGACGGTCCAGAAGGAGGCGCAGTGTGTTATTGTACAGATCAACTAATTTTTCAGGATCAGCATCAGTAAACAAATCACTACAAGCGATATCATCTTTGAATGCATTCAAATCCAAAGTCTTAAGTTTCCGGAAGCTTATGTGTTTCACAGTAGGCGATGGTCTGGGAGCAGAGAGACTGCACAACACAGAGCAATGATCGGAAATATACCTATCAGGGATAGGTCTCCCTTTAATAATATTATCAGAATCGCGAGTGATTACCAAGTCCAAAATATGTCCCTGAATGTGCGTGGGTGATCTAACATGTTGAGTGAGACACATCGATTCCAATAAGTCTGCAAATTTAGAGGAATCCACATCACCACTGACATCCATATGGAAGTTAAAATCGCCAGATATACAAAGTGGAACCTTGGATAGCAGTAACGAATCTAGGTAGTCGCTGAATTCCAGAAGGAAGGTGCTTGAAGTGATAGGGTGAACCGCAGAATATGGTATTCTGTATACGATAACAAGTCTAAACTGAAAAAATGAGGCGTCAATCAGATACTCAGAAAATTCAAAAGAACTCTTTTCACCAGCGGCGAGTTGACGTACGTTAAAGTTGTCTTTAAATAGGAGTGCGGTACCACCGCCAACGCGGTCTGCACAAGGACGGTGGAGCAATCGATAACCAGCAGGAGTAATTTCCGTACAAACTACAGCATCATTCTGAGTGAGCCAAGTTTCAGTAATAGCGAAAATATCAGCTTTACAGTCTAGTACATAGTCAACAAATGATGCAGTTTTACTCTTTAAGGAACGGGCATTCAGCAAACAAAAGGCCACATTAGGGGAACGGTGAGAACGTACATTGTTCACGGCCTGATTGTTGCTAGGACCAGGATTCAACTTGAAAAGAATATCACCAATCAGCGGTCGGAATGTTGCAGACGCGTTAGCATAATACAAACAACACCGTTTGGCTCTTCTATTAACCAGCACTGGAAAAACAATACGTTGATGTTTCACTGATGAAGGGAACAAAGCAACACCAAATACCTCATTAGCAGGTCGTGAACTGCAACTGAGCAATATGCAAATTCTAGTGGTTTCTGTAGTTTCACTCGTATTCAAGTAAGAAGTCAATCTTGATCTTGGAACCAAAATTCGATAATCCTGGAACTTCAAAATCCCCAAAAGTGCAGATTGTGTGTTGACAGGAGGAGTGAGACTAAGCACTCCAAGGTCAGCAAATTCGATAAAAATACGGAGAGTAAAATGGCACGTCTGACCTCCATGATTCCCTGATGATGGCCCTGATTCTCGGGCCGCAAACTTTGGCGAAGGCGGTTGGTGGTCCTAGCTATATATTCAGGTTTGAGGAGGGCTGGACAAGGAGCTTCAGTCAATTCATCCAACAGGACCTGGATTTTAAAGATAAACGAAAAAAAAAAACTTTATAGCCGAATTTACACCCGTGACTAATCATCCGATTCACCCGTACGAGACGGAGTTACAATTTCCACGACGTTAGTCGTTACTGTAGATCTAAATTTACCTTATTTACTATTGCTGGAGCTGGCTTGAATTTGTCCTCCATCGCCTTTTCTTTAACTTTACTCACGATCGTCTTCGCTGTTATAGCTCCAACCTCTGCTACGTGGTTGTGTGCATTTTTCCCATGCTTGGAATCTCCCGTCCTTCTCGGTTACCGACGCCTTGCATGGATTGTCTTTTGAGCGAACCGTACATTGCCAGTATGTCGCGTAAGATCGCTTCCCATTGAGGTTGTACGTGAACCCGAGGCTATCTACAAGCATGGTCTTGCGGCGCTTCGTTCCTTAGTCCACCAAATGGTACGTTACTGTAGAGGCTCCGGGGTCGGCAGGAACGTCATGGCTGAGGTATGGTTCACAAATCGATGACTGCGAGAAGGGAAGCTATCTCTTGGCGTGTCGCCTGGTGTGCGTTATCTTTAAACTAAAGAAAACACAAGAATAATTTAAAAATGAAGTACTATCCAGAATTTTTTCTAACTAGGAACTATCAATAGCCACGCATAAGAATAGAAGGCAGTAATGAGAATAAAAAGGGTTCGAAAATTGAACAACAGTAAAAAAAATGTTTAATATGTAGCAAAACCAATGAATAGTACTGGAATGTAAGTGGAACCTAAATCCATTTTTTGTTTTCTAGTTTATAATGTTACAGTAATGTCATTTTTTCGAACTTTATTTTCACTACTACTTAAGTAGTGTTCATAACTGCGAAGATCGTTCACATATTCAGAAGGAAGTATATCCGCAAAAAAAAAATTGCAAACTGTTCTTAGCTCTATGTAACAACGCATATAGGTGGTCCTATGAATAAATAGAGACAGCAAGCAAAGAGAACGCGGAATTTATTTTAAGTGCTGGTGAAAATAGATATCGGCGGATTGATATCGGCGCTATATGAGTCTTATTATTATTATCTCCCCTTATAACAAACCATAAAATGGCCATACCTGTTTCCTGATTTGGTAAACTCGAGTCATCAAATGATGCAGGAATGTCGAAGTTGTCCGTATTCGTTTCTTCGAATCCGAGTCGAGTGCTCTCAGCGACTGGGAGGGAATTTCTTGTGGAATTGTCATTGCAATACAGGCATCGCCAAATTTCTTCATTTCCTGATCGGACTGCAGCCCTGTACTGGTCCCTCGTGATCCCCGTCTCACAACGCCGGTGTTGCCACTTGTCACAGCCATCGCCTAGCAGTGCCTCTTGACGAGACGTTACTTCTTCGGTGCAGAAGATGCAATAAAAGCCATCCATTTCTAATATTTTGATGACGAGTTGTCGCGAGAGTTTTCCGAAAAGCTAAGTGGAATGAAATGAGCAAGGAACCACATCCCTTTTTAATGCAGTGCTCAATTTCTGGACGGATCGAAATCGCGGCAGTGTGATTGGTAGATATTGTTGGCGTTTTCAGTTCCTTTGTTGAGGATACATATCATTAAGGTCAAACAATATCCCATTGAAATTGATAAAAGTCTCACCTACATTGCTAAGTGCCGCGCAAGCGACATTAACAGGTTTGTATTGTTTTTATCTCAGTGATACCAGTGTGAATTAAAAGAGTGTGTCTTCAATGTGGTCGCCCCTTCCAACAAATAACCATTTTCACAGTTACGTCAGAGAACATAGTGGCGTAAATATGTAAATGGTGATTTACATCAGATACATCAGGTGTTGTGATTATTTATGGGCTCCTAGAACTGTGGTTTGGGCTCCTTAGTTTTAAGCTTTAGTTAGGCTTTATTTTCACTTTTAAAGCAGTGTTCATAACTCGGCGACGATCATCCATGATTTACTAATTTTGCATAACAGATCCGTATGATCGGCGAACCATCCACCCAAATTGAGCATTGATGATCAGTTTGGTCGAATCGAAAGGACAGCATTGAGATTGGCAAATATTGTTGTTGTTTACTGTTCTTTGTTGTGGATATCATTGAAGTCTTGAGACAATATGCTATTGAAGATGAGAATGTCTCACCTTCTTTGTTAAGTGCCGCGCAAGCGACATTAACAGGTCTGTATTGTTTTTATCTTATTGATACCCTTGTGAAGAAAAAGCGAGAGTCTTGCTTAACCAATTTTTGGTCAAGAGTAAGCTTATTTTCAATGTCGAGCGTTCAATTTCAATTCAGTAAAAATTCCCAGTTTAAAGCCTAGGCCAAACGGAGTCGTCAGTAGTCTCAAGTGGCCGCAAGTTGAAGATGCGTACACAGACTCTCTTCACACTTTTATTTCGGTTTACTATGTAATCGTCTCACACGCAAGCTTGAGTACGTGTAATGCATGACATTTGCGACCTGAGTACCGGACACTTGCGAGTTGACTTCTCAGACGTTCCCAAACCAGCCAAAGACGTTTGCGCACCGACCCAAGACGTTTGCCAACTGACCGTTTGCGAAACGACCGACATTCGAATGGAGTGATGTGACACGTCACAAAACTCGACAGAATTCGCTAGCTGAAAGACCCGAAAAACTAGTGGACGACGTCCACTGTGAACACAGTACAAACGAGCAAAAGTAGAATAGACGTATTGTATCAGTAAAGTAGTGATTCAGATCGAAGAACGACAAAACACAAGAGCAAGCGAGAACACGTCCGATCCCATGGAGATCTATCAGTGCACTGACCGCGGCGATGCGCGCGCATCTCATGGTAACCCGGATGTACATAATGATTTGGTAGAATGGTTCCTTCTCGCACTGTCGAGGAATTCTATTTATTAGTGGGTAATTCATTTCTAGTCATGTGTTCCTGATTTATCTTTGTTTAGCGAGGTGAACCCAAAAGCTAGCGAGAGCATAATACGACAGAGCTCATGTTCGCCCATTTAAGTCTCTCTTAAAGTGGGACCCTATGCCTCTGCTTCTTGTTTGTGCAGCTCCCACCAGCGACAACCACATAGAGCGATAACATATGAATCCTTTCATTCATTACAGACTGACGAAATTTTGCGCTGCCAACTGAAACAGACGACAACTAAGCGCAATGGAAAACAAAGTCAAAAAGGTCTTTGGAAAAGCCAAACAACGGCTACAGATCCGCAAACGTTCCTATACGTTTACTGCAGCAATGAATCCCTCAAGCAGCTCTCAGGATTTACCGCCGGCACGATTTAGTACATACAGTGCGGGAAAGTGTTTTTTTGAAGGCAATGGGAGACAAGGAGGTAAAAATTGAATAGCAGTAGTATAGAACTCTCATTGAATTTTACCGATATTTAGTTCATTTTTCTACAGTTCTGTTAAATTTCCGTCACACGTTTTAGAATAGCTTCACTTTCAACCAATTGCAACAGGGAGAGAGTGAGAAAAGTTGTGATTGCCTCTCATAATTAGCATGTCTTTCATCCCGGTAACAAATCAAGCCTATAATTAATATGGACATGTTCGTTTATTTCTATGTCCACGTCTTTAGTTCATGAAGTGAAGGGTTTGCTTTGAAAGCAAAATTGAACGTAGTCTATTCATTCTGTGACGGTTCGAATTCCTTGCCATTAAGTAAATAAATAAAAAATTAACCTCAAAGGATAACGAAATAGTGATAATAACACCTTCGCCGCCTAGACAAAAGTTTCCTGAGTTTCCACACATGTGTGAGTTCATTTCATATATCATTCACAAGTGGCATTTATTACAAACCGATTACAAATACTAATGTATCAGATTAATAAAATCTCATCGCTTAGTGCAAGCTGATAGTTATTGATTCAGTGAATTAAGTTGAGGCGAAAAACAGCCAAAAGCCACAATTTGTGGCGAGCCCCAACCAAAGCCGCAGGCACGCGCACCAAAAGACAAAACATTAACACAGACCAGTTCCTGAAATGAGAAACGAGGAAGAATAAACAAGGACTTGTCGAACGTCGTTGCCCCAGCCCGTGCCTGGAAGGCAAGCGTGCTTAGACGTGACCTTGTTCGGAACACTAACAAAACTGACATTCGTTGCGAGGCAAAGGATGACAAACACCAGCCCGTGTCTGAGCGTTGTCAGATTATTACCATACCTTTAGTAAAACTAAAAGAAAAATTCAAGGTAAGTCTAGAACTAGAAAGACTACCGTAGCCCCGGACGAAAGGGGAAATAAGTCGTGAGAAAACAGTGAGAAAACGATAATTTCAACGACTGCTCGGTTATCCGAAAAGAAAACTATACATTTGCCCCCCATAAGCGGTCCCAAATCTCAATCGCCAGGACAATATGAAACAACTCTAGAATAGCAATATTGAGTTCCTTCCAGGTATCGGGCCATTAACCAAAAAACCAGTGTTTCCCAAATATCGCGGCATAACCAAGTGAGCCCGCTGCGTCCGTAAATAAATTGAGAGTTTTGGAGGTGACCCAACGAGAACTGAGAAAGAACGATTTGTCGTTGTACGCGTTCAGGAACTCGAGCCACATGTGGAGGTCGTGTTTACTTTCCTTGGTTAATCTAACATGAAGTGTGGGTTTGCGGATGCCTAGGCTTTTGTTAAATCAGTTAAACGGCGAAGAAAGGCCCGTCCGGGCACGACAACAGAACAGGCAAAATTGAGAAGGCCTATTAATGACTGAAGTTCTTTGAAAGTAACGCTTTTACGCGAGCAAAAGGAACTCAGCGGTTGCCGGCATTTGTCAAGTTTCTCATTGGGTAAACGAGCCTCCATCGATACGGTATCCAACGTGATGCCTGCAAATTGCAAGGCAGTGGCTGGCCCCATGGTCTTTCCATCGGCTATCGGAAGGTCGATTCGGTGACATAAGTTAAGAAACTTATTGAAGTCAATCTGACATTTGGCCTCAGAGGGCGCGAGAAATAAAAAAAAAAGTGTCCAAAATGTGGATGACCGCCGAAGCGTGGAGTTTATTCTTGGCGATCCATTCAGGGGCGGTGCTGAATGTTTCAAATATATTAAACGACGAGGAGCACCCCATGGGAAGGCATGAGTCAAAGTAAAATTTTCCTTGCCATTCCATTCCCAGCAACGGAAAATCGCTGAAAGTTACAGGAATGATTCTAAAGGCGGACTTAATGTCTGTTTTTGCCAGAAAACAACCTTGCGCCAACGATTTTTATTTAAAACAAGAGGCTACAATTAGCCTAAACTCGGGCTTGCAAAAAACAGTATTGTATCCCTAACTTAGCGCTAAACAAAAGAATAGAGGGAAGTCTGTCTTTCTTACATCGGACGCATTGTGCTTAGCTTGTGTTGGAGTCTATTTCTTTAGACCCCTATCAACATATATTCCTCTAAAATACAGCTCAACCATTGAGAACAATAATTATAACACTTTTAAAAAAATATTTCTAAAAGAACAAGAAAAAGAGAAACAGAAAAAATTAAGCCCGTGATATATACCACTAAAAGACATCGAACCCGGGTTAATGCGTCATAGGCAGGAACAATGACCTTTAGGCCACAGAGGTTTATCGTTATGCAAGGTGATAAAAATAATGTATTGATTCCAAAAAAAAACTAAGCACACTTGTTTTCGCTTCGATGGATAATTGTTTGAGAAAGGAACGCTTATCGAACGATGTAGGATTTTTTCGCATAAACGTTAATGGAGTCTCGGTGAAATGTGAGTAGAAAATTAATTAGCAGAGTGAAACTGTTTACAAATAAGTCAATCCAGAGTCATTTGAAACACAAGAAAGGAACGTTTCTGGACAGTCTCAAGTGACGATAGTACATTTGTAAAAACTAATCGCTTGTCATTCAAAAATTAAAGTCCATAAATTGAGATATTGTGGGAAAATAGTAAATAAACTACCTGTCAAAGTCTCAGGGGTGTGTGATATCCCGTACTTGAGTTATTCAACAAAATGTACATCTCAATGGAGCGGATACGGGGAACACGGCAGTCCATCTGGAGTTAAATTTTGGTCATGTTAAAAGCTTTCTTCTCGCTGTTGAACTTGCAAACATTCGTATAGACACTTCTCTTAACATATTAGTTGTTCAGACTTCAAAGACACAAGGTGAATCGACGTTTTCCGATACTTGACAACAGGCATCATTCTTGCTGTTGATATGAGATTTACACTTCCGAATCACCCGGCCGTGAAAGGTCAAACTCCCTTTGTCTGTAGTCTCTAATTTTTGGCGCTCCCCTCGCGTCGCGTCTCCTCGCAACTTCGCGCGCGCAGGTGTCTTTCGCCCGCCCCACAATCCATCGCCAAAATTAGAGACTACTCGCAGTCTACTGAAGCAGACACGGGGAAACACGGCAGTCCATCTGGAGCTAAGTTTACTCATGTTAAAAGCTTTCTTCTCGCCGTTGAACTTGCAAACATTCGCATAGACACTTCTCTTAACATATTGTTTGTTCAGACTTCAAAAGACACAAGGTGAATCGACATTTTCCGATACGTGACAACAGACATCACTCTGTTAAAAATAGTTAGCGCTTGCGCAGAAACGCCGGAAGTGAGCTTTGTGGAT